>JAKSZP010007031.1:0-73896 GCA_022478985.1 Massospora cicadina | reverse complement strand
AATGTTAAAATGGGGATTCCAATGTTTCAACAAAATGCTCTAAGTTTTAGTATATCCCTACATGTGCAGTTAGCTTATGAGCTTTGATGAGGTAAGTAGATTGAAAGGCTTTGAGAAAACTATGTGTTTCCCCCAACAATTATAAATAGTTGACCTTTGACAAATTTTGTGTTTTCCATAGTTCTAATTAATGCTAGCTGAATTTCCATTGGTTGGTATACAATATTGCCACTGATAATTTCTTGCACAGCTCATTCACTTCCTTTTAAGGACTTGAAATATAGCCAACTGTTATAGAAATCAGCATTCTTATGTAAAGTAACAAAATGATTGGCAATCTCTAAATTTTACGCTTGCAATTTTAAGGTTCAATGTGCCAACCCTAGCTCAAGGTCTTTTTAGATTTTGTAGCCATTTTAACAGAGTGATCTGTTACCAACTTTGATGTACCCTGTAACTATAAATAGAACTATTCGCATGTGTATATAAACGCAAGGCATTCAAGCTCTGACATATCAAAAATTTGCTCCTATTTTCTTAAAATTTAGATTGCATATGCTACAGGGTGTTGATCTCAGGTTCCATATACCTGCTTATATATTTACATTAATTGCTAATAAAGATCTATCATATGTACATATGAAAGGGCAATTGAGTTTGGGTATTACAATACTTGTTTTATTAATGCAATCTATATCTTTTAGACAATTCTCTGCTTTTCCCATTCCATTCAAAGCCCTCCTTAAGACCCTGCAAAATCTGAAAAGGGGCTCAGCAATAGACACAAACTTTTAGTATAGTGGTAGAACTTAAACATTCCTAGAAATACTTAAATTCCAAAGTTTTTGTCTTGACATGGACCAGGTGCCTCAAATTTGTAAATTCTGGGGATGTAATTACTCAGCATCTACATTAAGCATAGAAATTTAATTTAAAAAGACATATAATCTTTAATGCGTTATTTTTTAATGGATTCTGATAATCTCTTGAAACCTCTTCCAAATGTTTAAGATGATCTGTAGTTGTGTGAATAATGACACTGATATCATCTAAATAATCAACAACGCTCAACAATGACAACTCACCTGGCAGGGCATCCATTACTTATTGAAAGTGCAGATCATTATCAAGACCTTGCAGCAATTGCGTAGGCTAATATATACCTTAGGAAGTTATAATTGCATACTTTTCTTGATCCTCCTTAAACTGATCTATTTTCCTGAAACCTAATCTAAGATCCACGACTTAAAAATAGAGCCTTTTTAAGTTATCTAGAATATCATTGATATATAGATTTTAAAATCAGTAATATTTTTATCTTAATCAGTTAATTTTAATTTATAGCTACTCAATTACATTTTTCTTAAGATTTTTTGATTGGGATTGCCTAAAAACTTGAACATACTATCATTAATCAAATTTTGAGTAGTTTTTATATTTTGACAGCAACTAAATCCTCAATTTCCTCTGATTCTCAAATTAGACTTCATTAGCTTGGCATTTAAACTCTGGCTTTAAAACTATAAAATTTAGTTGGAACATTTGAGGTAATAGTTAACTTATGAAAGCACTTCAAATTATTTCTCAAGTTTAAAGAACCTTATCCATATGCTTTTCAGAAATCCTGGTAAGCTTTTTAGATTAAATATGTCAAAAAGTGTCTTAGTGCTTTTTGCTAGCTGAGTATTTCCTTTTAGCTTTCCTAAAAAAATTCATGGGACGAGAAATGGTCCCTTCCTCTAATAAAGTGGATATATTCTAACTCTTGTTTTATTTTCTATCTGTATTGGGCTACCCAAAAACTTGGCAACCAGAACATGATATCCACCAACGCAACGCTTAGTTCCAAGCGTAAAATATGGGTTGGTCCTGAATTTTCCATGGTGCATGGAAAATAGAATGAAGATTTTCAGAAACTTTCAAAGTAAGACAGTTATAACAATGTCTGCTATTTGAAGTTAGATAACGTCACCTTTGCTCCTTCAAAGATATCCTACAACAGTACATAATTAGATTAACAGGGGTTTGGAGTTCTAACCAGTCTGAAAATACTTTAACGGGATGAGCTCATTATCTATAATGGAATAATGTGATTTTTGTTCAGTTTTGGGGTGAGTCATCTTTTTTATTGTAAATCAGCGTCAAGGTTATCCCTAAAATTTCAAAAAGTATTTTTTTAAACTTACATCAAACCCACATTGTTGATTAATAATGGAAAAATAAAATCTCATAGTCTCTTATTTGATTGAAATATTGCTGGTTCTGTGATGGTATGTGATACAAACCATAAATGCAAAGAAATGAGGCTCCCTTAGAAATTGTATTTGTAGGCAAAATACCATGAAGCATATTGAGATCTAGATCTGGTGCATTATCTAATTTCTAATAACTTTGTATAAAATTTATTTTTGAGATGCTCAGGGTGATAATCTCAGTAAATCATGGCAGTAAATACTTGCTTATCATTTAATATTTTTATAAGAGCTTAGTTTCTTATTAGTCTTTTACTGCTTTTCTTTCTTGTAACAATCACTTTAGTTACTACGATTCAATTGAAAGAGCAATTTTTTGATAATTACACAGGATAGATGGGCGATTTTAATAATAAATCTAATAAAACCTGAGCAAGCGTCGCATCAAGAGGTGCGCAAAATGGTATACCCAAGGGCAAGAAACGCCCTGGAGGGGGACCAGGAACCCAAGCCGCCAAGAAACCACAAATCAGACACCATTTGGGTTTATGGTGTTTACTATATAATAAAATCAATACATGTATATCCAATGTAACCAACCCCTTTCAAAGGTGGAGAAGGGCTCCGACTCTTCCTTGGGGATGAGTCCCCGACCCTGTGGGAGAAAACATGCGAGGCACAGCCCTCCCTTTTCCCCCACGCGGTATATGTTGCCACCAACAACATGGGCCATGGCTGAATCAATATTGGTTTTGAAACAGCTGATGAAGCAGATGCCGCAGCAAAAGTATGCAACAAAATTGCCCTTACCAAGGGAAAAAAAATAGTGCACACCGCGCGCACCAGATGGAACAAAGCAAAAACTTTGTTCATCTCATTTGACTTGCTCCCTACAAACCTTTCTCATAAGGTAATCGAGGAGGAGCTCCGCAAAGGCCTCATAGCCTACGGAGAAGTTATGCAACTCAAATTACAAAAATTTCGCCTGATGCCCACCCTGTGCACAGGCAAAGCTATTGCCATGATCAACCCATTCCCCCAAAGTGGAAGATGACTTATCAATAATCCACCGCACAGCAGAGTTTCACTTTGCAGATGTGGGACAGTCATCCACATCCCAAGTTACACCAGAACGTGCACCGCCTACATGCAACCACTGAAGTTCATTGGGACAAAAGGAACACGCATGCCCTATGAAGGAAGGCTTAATGGAAGCAATTACTTTGAGGAAGCCATGGACAAAAGTAACAAAAACTTCATAAGAATGACCAACGGTCACCACCCATTCCGCTGGGGTGAAAATAGACTTTACTCCATCGTGGACCCAGTTACACATAAACAATGCAAAGCGGCACAAAAAGCCCACAAGTTGGAAGCAGCTGAGGTGGCAGCGCACGTGGAATCATCCATTGACCCCAGACAAATTCAAGAGGATATTTTGGATATTCACCAAGCCAACCATTAAACAATATGCCCAGGTTGAAAATTCTCACAGCAAATTTTACTGAGTCACCAAGTGACATCAATCATGCACACTTTGAGGAACTTTTCAACCGCAATATGGACGAAACATATGGTGCACAATTCTCCAAATTTGAACCCCAAAATTACAGAACCCAATCAGCATCCCGCATTGAACCATCATGAGATACATGTGGGAAAAGATAACGCAAATTCCAAAAACCTCAATTCCCACAAAAAATTGAGTCAGATCAAGGGAACTGACATTGTCACTGAGAGAGTTGGAGTACAGATGCAGAGCATGTCCAAAATGAGCCACGGCGGGTTAGGGTCAGAGGGCCCTCCCAACAGCTCCTGAGGCGCCATGGGCACCTCAGTGTCAATTGGGACGCTAAACATTGCAGGAGCCAGGGCTCAAACATCACAAGCCAAAAAGCTGGATTTCCTGCGAAAACCCCTTGTAGACATCTTGGCCATCCAAGAAACACGCTGTCTATAAGGGGAAGAAAGATCCTGGTCAGCCAGGGTCTGACCATCACTGTCAGTATGGACATCTCACTGTGGGGTGATTGTCTGAAATAACAAAAAATTAAAAATTAATAAACTTCTCATCATACCTTCACAGCTGCATCCTAGTAGCAACAATCACATGCCAAGAGGAAACAATCTCGATAGCATGCATCTATGCACCATGCACCGCAGCTGAGAGAAAACAATTTCTCAAAACCATTCCAATACTCACCCTCCCACCAGATACCATCCTGTTGGGTGACTTTAACTGCTGGGATAACCCCAACACGGACTGATGGCCAAACCCCAGGGGATATCCACTGGGATACATCAAATTCTGCACAATGAAGGCATCCCTTGGCCTACAGGATGCCCTCCCCCCTGGATCACCACTCAATCCCCACATGACATGGCCCAATATACGTGAGGGAATTCTCATATTATTGAGATGCATCAATCAAATCATCGTTCCACAATCCCAATGATCAAGGATTTTCCAGATTTACAACAAAAAAAGTCAAACTTTCTGACCACCAACTTTTTTCAGTGCAGTTATCACCTACCCAAACCCATGCACAGGGTCACCCTGGAGAAAGTTACACGCAGAAAACATAAAATTACCCAAAATAACCAAATGGGTTGAACATGAGGCCACAAACCAAGAATTCACAGCCCCATTTCCTTCAGATCCCATTGCAACATGGGCAAATTTCAAAAAGGAACTAATCAACAAAACCTGACATATTGCATCATGTAAGTACACTGCCAATACAGCCACAAGCAGGTGTACCTTGGTGGAACTGGACCACCTCGAGCATAACACTCCAAGACCTGGTTATAGTCCCAACTGGGGACGCAAATGGGCGGAATTATCCGCCTGACTAAAATCCCTCATCTTTGAGCACCAACACAGAATCATAGTATCAAACAAAGGTAAGTTCATATAGGAAGGAGAAACTTATTTGACATATTTCTTCCACCAAATCCACTCCCGCGGCAACCCGCCCAAATGCATACAGTTCCTCAAGACTGACGGCACCATAGCAACTGACCCTGAGGAGGTCAATGTGGAAGTACACCGCTGTTACACTTAATTATACTACGATATGCCAACAGACCCACAAAAAATCACAAAATTTATACAAACAGCCAGAATACAAAGCACACTTCCAAACTACAATATTCTAAATCTAATTACATGGGAGGAGTTTTGGTATACAATCCGCGGTGCACCACGTAGGAAATTCCCAGGGCTTGATGGGATACCCTACAAAATTTTACAAACTATATTTTCAACAAATTGCCCCCCTCCTATTGGCGTCTATGAACCAGTGCCTGCTGGAAACACGCCTCCTACCTGGTGGCCATGAATCATATGTCGTAACCTTATATAAAAAGGGTGACAGATTGGACCTGGCCAACTGGCGTCCAATCGCACTCTCTAATACTGACACAAAAATTCTAACAAAAAATTTAGAAGCCAGATTAGGCGCAATTGCATCTGACGTCCTATCACCCAACCAGTTTGGGTTTATACCAGGGCGCTCAATCTGGAACAACATACACCCTGTTGCAAACATATGTTAGTCCAAAGCAACTGGAGCCCTAGTCTTCTTAAACCAGGAAAAAGCATATGACCGCGTTAGCTGGCCATACCTAAAGGAATGCCTACATGCTTTCAAACTCCCACCCAGATTCATAAACTGGGCGATGCTCCTCAAAGAATCTGCAACCATGGCTGTATGCGGCCTTGGCTTCCTAACTAACAAGATAACTCACACAGAGGGCTCAAACAAGGGGACCCCCTCATCCCACTACTGTATAATTTCAGTTTTGATCCAAACCTCCGAGTAACTGACTCATGCCTCATGGGTATAACTGCACAAGGCCAGCCAACAGTCAAGATACTGGCCTTTGCGGATTACTGCGTGGCAGGTATAGCTAACAACAATGATGCCTGACAGCTGGAACACACCCTAGAGGAAAACTCCATGGTGAGCAACGCATCGCTCAACAAAAGGAAAACAAAAATCATTCTATTAGGCAAGTAAACTAACAACTGGCTACAATACCAGAACCTCATACCCCCATATGAAAGAAAAACCCACTCATCTTACCCTTTGCATCACCTCTCACCACCACTCCTGTCCGCCACCTTGTCATATGGCTGGAAACAGGGGGATATGCCAATGAGGCAATGGAAAGCAACCTACTACAGCGGGTATCCAAACGCGTCACCTTCCTCAAGGGAAAATCCCCAGGACTAATGGGGCGAGTAAAAGTTGTTAACTCACTCATCCTCCCAATAATATAGTACCCTGCCCAAGCAATCGCCTTCTCACCTACTTTTATAACATCAATCCGCGCGCTCATCCAGGGCTGGCTATGGCCCGAATCTTATCCTCCCATATGGATGAAAACACTCTTTGGCCCACGCTCAAGCGGCGGCTGGGACTAATAGATTTTGAGAGCCACGCCAACCGCATCCTGGGTACCTGGATAAAAAAAGTCCTTGCCCCAGATCTCCCGCAACAACACTGGTCCAGGGCAGTGAGATTTAACTTCGCACAGGTGCTCAAATTAACCAACCCACATAGCCCACCCAAACTACTATCATACCTTGCTAAACACCCTACCGCAACGGGCCTGCATGGAACCCCCCCTCACTTCAAACGTATCCTCTGAACCATCCGCCACATGGGTGGACCATAGAGAACACTGGCACTTTGCAGGTCGGGGGCGACCCAGCCCCCACTTTAAGTTAAAAAATCCAGAAAACCACCCCAGAGAGACATGCTTGCTATGACCCCAACTATTGCTAGAATCGAATACCTAGATGCGTTGGACATCCCCTACAATTTAACCACACAGAAGACAGTGTGGAGAATGACGCACCACCCACTCCTACAGACGAGGGTAAGAGCCAACGCCTTGCTCTGTCTGAGAAGGACCTATAGGATGGTGGACCACTCTAACGCCCTCCATGAAACCTGCGCAGTATGTGGAGGGGAGAGCTCCCTACATCACCGCCTAGAAACCTGTCCCCCAACCAAAGCCATATAGCAGGAAGTCGCGCGCCTGCTTAAGATCCAAAACGAGAAAGAATTTTCTATATTAAAGAGCCTCCTCGCACTCCAGATCAAATCACCAATACCATCTACCCTCCGCTCTCTAATAATACCCATTGAAATGTGGACAATCCACACCATTGCCTTAGATGCGTTCAGGGGCACAGTCCCAACCATCCATGAGGTTATCAACAGGTTCCACGTCCACTTACTGGAGCTCTTTAAAGCCTGGCTCTATGGATATATGAGGCCAAGGCAACAGGCGCTCATAGAATTGTGGTTCTCACTCTGGTTTCTCCACACAGACCCCTTCCTTCACACCTGCTCCATAGCGGGGAAACCCCCTCAGAGTAGCGCACCAACCCCCATACCTGGCAGTCCCGCCGGCAACAGGGGTAATCTGAGTACTCCAGGGTGCCCAATTTTATCTATCTTCATTTTACAAACATACTTGGTAATGCCCATTCCCTTGTCGGCTTGCCTCAGTTAAATAAAAACTTAGTTTCTTAATAGGGTGTACAAGTCTCATCCTAGGTACCATCTAAATATCTGACCTATGGTAAGGAGCCAAAGGGTCTTATTGAAGAATTAAATAGATGAATATTCCGATAAATAATTTAACTTTGTTAGTAAAAGATTAGAATACGTTTATGTTATAACTGATAATAGAATCCCCATAAGGAAAAGAAACAATATTGTCAGGAAGTTGATATGACTGGACAATATGCTACCACATCTTGGCGGATCACAGGGGAATCAAGATGAGTCTCGAGATTTACAAAAAGGGGATACACGAATTATAATTGAGCAAAATGAGAACATTTGGCGAATTGAGAGGAATCACGCCGAGATTCAATACAAATGAGAGCAACTCAAATAAGGAAGAAGAATAGAAGATACCAAGCCAAGGATGTATCTGGCTGGGGAATCAAGGTATAAAGAGCCTGATGGTAGATTAAAAGGGGATAGTCTTTATGAGGAGAAGGGAAGCGCAGAATGGTCTGAAAAATATTTAAAATAAAGATAGAAAGAAGGGGCAATAGCTCCATATATTTTTATCAAAGTATATACTATAAGAATAGGTGATCCTCATATCATTCGATTGGGTTGCTCAATGGCTATACCCTGTGCAAATCCAACTTGGCGACAGCGGACCTAGACGCCGAGAGACTAACAGTGGTGCTCACTACAGGGGCCACTTAGTAACTATAATGGGGAAAATACAATGACAAATTCTCATTCATTCTGACCTAACCTGATTGGGTTCTGAGCACAGCATGCTGAAAAAGCTTGGAGGACACTTAACTTGGAACCAACATTGTTTACTGTTACTGAACCTGGGGATGATGAAATTATAATTACTGTGCAATTTGAGAATTTCCCAGAGCTGATGACTAACCAACATGGACGCTCGACAAATGTGACTCTATAACAACTAAGAATTATTATGGAATGGCTGTTGCACCAGTATCTCCTATATGATGATGAGAGTGGGGAAAATGCCGTGAGTCTGTTTCATAATCAACGCGATTAAGAAAATTGATATACGCTGTACATGTCTTATTTGGACGCCACTACTATGGGGTCAACTCGCCACCTTGGTACTCACGGAATTGAGAAATACTTAAAAACTTATGTGCAACCTTCGAATTCACCAGCTGCTACGAGTTCTGGCTCGCCATAACATTGAAATTGGAGAAATGTTGTGGTTTGCTCAAGCACAACAGCATGATACTCGCCTCCTGCTAGACCATCTTGATCATTTGTTTTTGGAAATACAAGGGGCGCTGGCACAGATAAAACATTGTGTTGGGGATGTTCGCCGTTGATTGGACCTTCTATTACCACAGTTAAACTCAGAATTACCTCGAGTAATAAGGGAACTATTGGAACAGCATAGCCTATCCGCGGAGTGGATTTAGGACGTGACAACCTCGGGGAATAATAGGGAGCACTGTATGATGGAGCTAGCCAAATGAGCGGAAGCTCTTGAAGCTGTGATTGCTCAGCTCAAGGAAATAATGACCCTGATAGAACTGCAGTTGGTGGCCCAAGTTGGCTCTCTATTAACAGAATTGGATCAACTTCGTATCAAATGGGACACTCAGCAAACATCTGATAACACACTTATTCTAAGGTCAACATCCACCGAGTAACTCCAACTCATTCGTTGAGTCACATGACTAGAAGTCATTAGTCAGGTGGAACGCCAATGAGCCTCCCCTCTCCCTATTGGTGAGACAAGTGAGTATGCGGACATGCAAGACTGCATTGATAATCTTTGATGGGCCAATGAGGAATCAGCGCAATAATGATCTTTCCTTATTAACCAAATAAATTACGCCAACCAGCAAGCAGAAAACGCAAGACAACAACAAACCCACATGAAGAATAGAATTGAGGAAGTTCTTTTGTTATTACAAACTATGGAACAAACACTGAATGAGGAAAAGGAATTCCGCTGAGAATTGCAATGGCAATATAACACGCTGCAACATGAATGTCAGGATGGACGGTATAGATGTGCTGCAGTCAAAACGGAACAGCTGATTAGTGAACAGTTCACGGGGCATATTGGAGCCAGAGGAAATAGGGCAGTTAGTGGTGACTTGGGGGAAGAATGTTATGGATCAGCAACGAGATTCCATCGGGTAGTATGATGAACCCCCCATATGATGACACTTCTTCTGATTCTTCTTTGATGAGCTCAAGCTCATCCAGATGGCAACATGATAACACCAAATGATGGTTCCCATAGTAACTCTGAATCCAGTTCGCCTGCCCCTTACAGCCAAACCCAAGAGCCAATTGAATTTGTCTACATTGAAATGTTACCTCCTTTCAGTCATAATGGAAACCTACACTGGTATTTTAAACATTTCAAATTCGCTGTGGAAGGGGCTACCAACCAACAGAAAGCGAAGTTGTTACTGTCCACTTTAGATGTGGAAAACGCTGAACTAGTGACTTGCTATCTTCCAGATAGCTTGGTGTCTTACACCCAAGTAAAAGCGATAGTTATCTGGCTGTTTAAAGGTGCTAACAAGATGTCTCAACGAAAAGTGAATTTATGACTATACAGTTTAACCAAAATGAGACCTTGTCAGAATCCTCCAAGCGGTTTTTGGTGGAAGCTCACGTTTTACTTGGGGCTAATATTCTAATCACAGAGGATGTAGGTATAGCAATGATGGCTTTGGTCAAACCATTTTGGGAACTATACAACGCTATGTCCCATGTGTTGGATGGGGATACCGGCCTAAATTAGATTGTGAACGCCTTATAATGACTCTCTGCCACTAATGGCGCCCCCAATGTAGCCCAAAAACCCTCCATTGGCCCCGCTCCATCCTTTTCCAAATATCAGGCGCAGCGACTGGGTTATCAGCTGCTGGAAAGTAATCATTGATCATATGAGTCAGTAAACCCTTCCATCCCATGTACGCTTCACCAGTTCAATCGCGACCATGGAACCTTACTGGCAATTATTGACCTGGTCCCTCCAGCCCAAATTATATATATGCACCCTTTACAAACACTTGCTTCCAGTGCGGACAAAAAGGGCATTATGTAGCCAATTGACCTAGCAAACCACAAGTGTATGCAAAACCAACTATGAAAACTGAGCAGGGAAAAGCTCGAGCGGAGTAGAGATGGGGCGCTCTACCTCTGCTATGCTCAATTCACTTGTCTCAAATACCTGCCAAACAGCTTTACAAGTTGAAATTGAACCTCAATAGGACGATTTGTTATACCAGCAGCTTTCGCTGGATACCCCTGCTTCTGCTTCTGAGAGTAAGAGTTCACCCAATTGGGCTGAGCTCCACCAAAACGTGCAGAAACCATATGCATGGCAAATACTAAAACAGACTGGCTCCAGCAATGCAGATTCTTCACTGAACGTCGCTCCTTTAATATAGGTTAACATAGCTATTCTGGTGGAAAGAATCACTAGGGAGTACCCTCAGGTCAGCAATGGTATTTATTCCTTTTTAAGTAACACAAGACCCTTGAATGTACAAATAATAAACTTTGATGATTCTTCTTACTTGGAATGTACTTATTGCGATATATTCATTCAAAACACAAAAATCCGCGCGATCATAGATACAGGAGCACCGGTGAACATAGTCTCCACCCGGTTAGTAGCCAAACTTATGTTGAAACTGGATGTGGACCATCGAGTAGTATATGTAATGGCAGGAACGCATAGCACTGTGTCAGAAGGAGCATATAGCGCGTTGCCTCTACAATTCAGTTCAGTCCAGGTGTCTGCTCCGGCGGTGGTCTTGCCAAATAACCACTACAATATGTTAATTGGCACAGCTTTCATGAGGAAATTTGGTGTTATGATAGATATGGCGGAAGAAACCCTTACTATGTTCAGCCAACAGATTCCAGTCTATTTTTCCTCTAGGGGAATCCCAACGGATTCAGTCCACTCCAGTCAGATTTATCTAACATAAAGTGATGGAGTGATCCCTGTTAGCTATCAGCAACTGAGTTGGCGGACTAAGTTTCTCCCCAGCCAGATATATGAGTATAAAGGAATTCCTCTTTGAGCAACATGCCCTTTGATTTTACCTTCTGGACACCAGGGCATAATAGGGACTGGGCTTAAAATTGAAATTCCTAAGGGATTGTATGGAAAAAATTATGGCGCCTCATCAGCACTCATGGCTAGAACCATATGTGGCTCCGGGGCTATTGTTTCCTGGGAACAGGGAGGTGAAGGTATTGCTCGCAAACCTACAGAAGGAGACAGTAGCGATTAGGCAGCACTTAGTCCCTATTGAGGAAGTTCAACATATTCATGACTTTGGCTCATGAGAAGATCTCAGACTACCAGCTCACGTCTCATTTGGCATACTGACTGTAGTTCCGCGAGAAGCGCTCATGGGACTTATTGGCGGATCAGCAAGAAAAGGCAGTGGCCTTATTTGAAAAAATAATGGGATATTTTTGCCAATAACGATCATTACTTGGAGTACACTCAAGGAGTGGTACATCAGATTGATATGGGGGAACACCCTACCCATTTGTTCGTGTCCTATTAGACATTCTAGAGCAGCGGAAGAGGTTGTCTCTGATGAAGTGGATAAGATTATTGAGTAAGGGATGCTAGAGCCATCAAACAGCCCCTGGGCATCACATGTGCTCGTTGTAAAGAAGAAGGATGGCTTGAATCAGGTGGTTATCAACTATCCTAGACTAAATAATGTCACAAAGAAGGATTCTTTCCCTCTTCCACGGATTGATGATGCGTTAGACCAATTGGGTGGGGCAAACTAATTTTCCACCATAGTTCTGATCTCAGGGTACTGGCAGATCAAATTGCCACCAACGGAACAGGAGAAATGTGTAATCACCTCAAGGGGGTTGTTCCAGCCAACGCGCATGCCGCAAAGATTATGCAACGCTCCTGCTACATTTCAGCATGCCATGGATACGATTTTAGGTGATTTAAAGATGTCCTGCGTCTTAGCTTACCTTGATGACATAAATTTGTTTTCGTGAATGTTCACAGAGCATCTGGCCCACTTGAAGCAAGTGTTTCAGCGCCTCGCTGCTGCTAATATCAAAATTAAGCCCCAGAAGTGCCATTTCTTTAAAGAGCAATTGGAATAACTCAGTTTTGTTGCAGATTCAAATGGGCCTAAACTGCAGCCAGCTAAGGTGGAAATGATAGGCAAGATGACTTGGCCAGAAAATAAGCAGGACATTCAGGTGTTTCTAGTAATGATGGGGTATTATTGACAGTTCATTCCCAATTTCAGTTTTATCAGGGCACCGCTTTTCAAGCTAATAAATAAAAATGCTACTTTTGATTGGATGGAACAATGCCAGATGCTTTCAATGTATTGTGTACCGCGTTAGCAAGCGCACCCACATTGCAATAAACCAACTTCAATAAACTGTTCATAGTGTAAATGGAGCCATCCTTAGCTGCTTTTGGAGCAGTATTATCCCAGAAGGATGATGACGGTGTGGAATATCCTGTCTCCTTCTGTAGTTGGAGCCTGAATTGTCATGAACGGAACTACACTGCAACCGAGCAGGAGTGTTTAGCTGTGATCTATGCTTATAAACAATTTTGTTTATATTTGGATGGGGTAAGATTTCAAGTAGTGATGGATCATGCTTCCTTAAGCTGGCTACAGAATCTGAGTGAACTGGAAGGATGGCTCGCACATAAAACTCTGAAGCTGCAAGCCTATGATTTTGAGAACTTACATCGACCTGGGGCAAAACATCAAGACTTGGATTGTCTGTCTTGATTGTCCATGGTCGCTATTACATCGGGTTTGGCTGATATAATGTATGAATGATGTTGAACAAATACCAGGATGAGCCACCGCAAGTGATCAAGGTGTTAGATGGACTCAAGGAAGGTACCTTTATGCAAGGGGGAGAATTATAAAAGCGGATTGGAGACTTGACGCTGAATTTTCCTAAGCCTTCAAATAGACCCTCAATAATTATAGAGGCTCATTGGGCTGTAGGACATGGTGGTTTGCAAAAGATGCTGGAGTTTTTGTGACCCAATACTTCTGGGAAAGCATGCATTATGACGTGCTGAAAACTATTAGCTGTTGCCATCTCTATCAGTTTGAAAAATCTTTTTGTAAGAAAACCAGATATCAATTAGTGAAGCCCCAGTTTGCATGGCACAACGTTTCCATTGATGTAGTGGGACCTCTGCCAACTAGTGCCAATTGATCCAAGTACATAATTGTCGCCATCAATCATTTGACCCAATGAGTGGAGACCAGGGCTATTAGCAACTTGGGCGCGGTCACCACTGCCAAGTTTATTATGGAATGTGTTATACAGTGGCATAGCTATCCGCAGTTCATCCTGATGGACAATGGAACCAACTTTACTTCGCATATCCTGCTGAAGTTAAAAGAGTTGATGGCAATTCGCGGGGTTTTGACCACCCCCTTATCATCCAGAATCAAATGGGATGGTGGAGAGAGTTAACGGAACCCTAGTAAACATACTCCACAAATTGATAATGGACCAGCCCTTGGAATGGAGTGCTCTTTTACCTACCGCTGTGTACACTTATAATATCAGCTATCATTCTGCCACTGGTAAGGCTCCATTTCAACTGCTTTATGGATGACATCCAGCTCTGCCTGCTTTGTTATATTTGTGTGTAGAGGACACTGGTGGTGTGAATCCTCAGCAATATCTGAGGCAACTCACGGATACATTGATCAAGTTACAAACTGAAGCCTACTCCACCAGTTTGGCTAAGAAAATTCATGACCAGGCGGCCGACCAGAAGTGCTGGAGCGGACTTCCATTGTTACTGAAGGGGATTATGTGTTATCCCACGACCAGAATGAAAAAGGATAAAAGAATAATCTCTCTGACATTTGGGTCAGCCCATTTGAGATTATTACGAAGACTGGTATGGATTTCTACACAATCAAGGAACCTGCGGGGGGTCAGATTATTAACCAAATCCATGCTAAGTTCCTTAGAGCGTACAAACAGTAAGAGCCTATCATCCAGTCAAAGGGGGGGTAATGTTGTGAAGTTGATATGACTGGATGATACGCTACCCATATCGGTGGATCAAAGGGGAAACAAGATGAGTCTCAAGATTTATGAAAAGGGGATACACGAATTATAATTGAGCAAAATGAGAACATTTGGCAAATTGAGAGGAATCATACCAAATTTGATACAAATGAAAGCAACTTGAATAAGTGAGAAGAATAGAAGATACCAAGCTGAGGATGCATCCAGGTGGGGAATCAAGGTATAAAGAGCCTGATGGAAGATTAAAAGGGGATATTCTTTATGAGGAGAAGGAAAGTGCAGAACTGTCTGTGAGATATTTAAAATAAAGATAGAAATAAGGGGCAAAAGCTCCATATATATTTAATTAAGTCTTATTATAAGAATTGACAATCTTCATATTGTTCTATTGGGTTGTGTAATGGTCAAGGCGTTGCCTGACCATCACATTGCCCTAGTCTTCCCTAGGGTGATAGTCAAGGCCAGGGGAGAGGGGCTCAACAATTCTTGTTTTTTTGTAATCTAGCAATCTGATGAATCATATGCCTCAAAATCAGAGTTAAAAATAAATCATAAGGCTGATGGGGAAGGAAGCCTCAAAAATGGTGCTCTGGCCAACCAGATGCTGCTAAACACAATATTCCCAAATGTGGCGATGAGGGATCAGACCCTCAGATATGAATTTCTGCCAGCCAGATATGGCCAAGCTCGATGCCCAAAAGTGTATTGACAAGGATAAAAATCTTTGTAAATGGCGTTCTGGCCAACCAGATGCTTCCAAAATAAATTATACTAAATACAGCGATGAGGGAGCAGACCAGACCCAGATTTCCAGCCAATCAGGTGTGGCTGAAACCTGACATTCATGGGAGTATTGACAAGGATGAAAATCCTTGCAAATGGCGCTCTAGCCAACCAGATGTCACCAAACAAAATATTACCAAAAGAG
The DNA here is from genome assembly GCA_022478985.1 of Massospora cicadina. Taxonomy (NCBI): domain Eukaryota; kingdom Fungi; phylum Entomophthoromycota; class Entomophthoromycetes; order Entomophthorales; family Entomophthoraceae; genus Massospora; species Massospora cicadina. The sequence goes on along the minus strand of JAKSZP010007031.1, from coordinate 58,183 downwards.
GCAATGAATTAATATCGAGGAATATGGGCAAAGAGAATGGCCTGGGTATCAAGAGTAAATTGAATCAAAAAAATAAATGCTGAAAAGTTTCCGCAACCCTGAGGGTACCCAACCTGAGTTTGAGAATGGGCCTCAACGCTGGGATTGAGGGTCTATATTCTTGAATAGGGCCCACCATTGGAAAGAGGCCGCGGACTCCATGAGGAACAGGACCCACTCTTCCCCACTAAGCTCAAAATAGATCTGAGCAGGCGAAACTGCTTTACACAGTATCACTTCTATAAATTAAATAAAAACCTAATAAATTCGCAAATATGTTTTCTAATTTGCAAATCAGTAAAATTAGGGAAACTCGGAAACCACTCATGGACAGCAGCTCAGACTTCGAAAAGGTTATCCAGTCCTTGTACGCCCTCTTGGGGGGTCAGGCCCTCCTTCTGAGCGCCAGCATAGTCTTGAATGTAGCCCAAACCTTCTTAGTAAAGTGGTTTCCACACAGTCAGATTAGGGACATTTCCACAGCAGGGCTATCCTGCCTGTGGGCACTCACCTGGGCACTCTTGCCTAACTGCTTTATGGCAGTTTCAGAGACCCCATCCATCACATTAGACGAAACTCATTTAACTTGATGTCTTTATTCCTGGACATGGTGGACAAGCCGTCAGAACGCGCCCTGCCTGCGTGGTATGAACACCCGACCATGTTTTTGATGGTCATCTTCTCTCTCTATTTCTCCTAAGAGAAGTCGCCCGTTTCCTTCCCTCCAAGGGACATACCAACGTCTACTTTCAATCTGAGCAGTCAGCGTCTGAGTTCCGACAGGCCCTCACCCCAGGAGAGCTGAGCACCTTGCACGCCACCTTCTCTCATGTGAAACTTCAAGCCCGGCTGACTACGGCGTCAGGAGGAACAGCCCCAGTATCACTTCAGATTGCCCAGATAGTAACCACCCTGCCCAGAAACCTAGCGGATTGGTTAACTGAACTACTGAAAGCCCAGACGATGCTCCCTCACACCTTGGAGGAATGTCTCCAACTGGTTGAGAGAGCAGCTACGCCAAATGACTCCCAAGGTGCTGCATAGTCCGCCCTTCTGAACCTCACTCAAGGAAAGATATCAGTCATGGAGTACGCCCATGTGTGGACTACTGGCGGCTGAACACAATAACCGAGTCTGACCCCTACCCCATCCCTCTGATGGAGACCATCTCCCAGATGATCTCAGGTAGCCAGGTTTTCACCAAGTTAGACCTGGTTAATGCGTATAACCATTTTCCAGTAATAGCTGAACAACAACAATATACGGCTTTCAAGTGCCACTTAGGAGTCTTTGAGTACAAGGTGATGCCTTTTGGCCTCAAGAACGCCCCAGCAGTATTCCAGCGTACCGTAGACAATGCCCTAAGAAACCTGATTGGGAGATGTTGTGTGGCGTATATGTATGACATTTTTGTGTTCTCCAGGACCAAGGAGGACCACAAAGGAGATGTGCTGAGCGTTCTGGAAGCCCTCAACAAGGCGTACCTCCGCTTGAAGCCTTCTAAATGCGAATTCTACAAGGACTTGGTCTCCTTCTTAGGGAACGTAGTCTTCCAAAGGGGAACAGCAATATGCCCAGACAAGTTGAAGGCAGTAATGGAGTGGTCGGCCCCTAAGGATAGAACGGGTGTTAGGAGTTTCCTGGGCGTGGTGAACTTCCTAAGAAGGTTTGCAAAAGAACTTTCCAAAACGGCGGCACCCCTAACTCGCCTGATAGGGCAGGTCCCGTTTCATTGGGGAGAAGAGGAGGAGACAGCCTTCCAAGCCATCAAGGAGAGCCTCATGAAGGAACCAGTACTAGCTCATCCTGACGCCAACCGCCCTTTCATAATGGAGACTGACGCCTCCAACTTTGCAATTGGGGCAGTTCTGCTACAAGAGGGAGAAGAAGGGTTAGACCATCCCATAAGCTACTTTAGCAGGAAAATGCTGCCCGCTGAGACCAACTACCGCTTTATGACAAGGAGCTCTTAGCGATTGTATCAGCCTTGGAGGAATGGCAGCACCACTTGCTCTACGCCAGACACCCCGTTACTATCAGAAAAAACCACAGACCCTCGAATTTTATAAAAGCCCAAAGCGCATGAACCAGCGCCAGGCCAGATGGCACCTAGAGCTGGCCTCTTATGACTTTAGGATTGTGTACAAGCTGGGGAAAAGCAACCTCATCCCAGATCTCTTAAGCAGGGACCCTGGTAAGTCCTTCCCAAGGGAGGAGCTGGATGCATACAACACCGCTACTATGTTGCCCTTGAATGTGTTCGCTGTCTTCCAGAATGCCACCCAGGAACTGAGGGAAAAGCTCCAGGCCGCCCATCGAAGCTCAAAGTATGGGGCAACACTGTGGAAGGACCTGGAGGAGGGGGTAGAGAATGAGCAACATAAGAATTTCTGTAAAAGGAAAGGCCTCATTCTCCACAAAGGGCGCTCATGGCTGCCCAACCGCGAGCACTAAGAGGAGGCGGTAAGCGCTTTCCACGACCACCCCTTGGCGGGACACCCTGGAAATGAGAAAACCATAAAGCTCCTGGCCCGGAGTTACTCCTGGCTGGGGATTCCCAGCGCTGTGAGGGAGTACATCCAGAATGGTGTCACATGCGCCCATTCCAAGCACGTTAGGCAGAAGCCTTCAGGAAAACTCAAGCCCCTCCAGATTGCAGAAATGCCATGGTCCTCACTGAGTGTGAACTTTATAATGGGGTTTCCAAAATTAAAGGGATATGCCGCTTTGATGGTGGTGGTAGACATCATGACCAAGTGTGCTTAATATTTTCCTTGTAACTCCAACATCACAGCAAAGGGCATGGCGGATATCTTTGTTATGAGGTGTTCGCCTGCCACAGTCTACTGGAGGAGATAGTATTGGATAGAGGCTCCCAATTCATCGCCCAATTTTAGCAACACCCACTCAAAAATCTTCAGATCAAGCCATGCAGATCCTCAGCTTACCACCCATAGTCAGACGGCCAGATGGAACGAGTTAACCAAGTCCTCGAGCAGTACCTGAGATGCTACATGACTACACAACAGAAAGCTGGACGGACTGGCTAAGACTAGCCCAATTTGCCTATAATAACTTGACCCATTTGTCAACAGGAATGTCGCCATTCTTGGCGAACTACAGGTTCCACCCAAAGATGGTGGAAAGTCACCCCAGAGGTCCAAACCCAGCGGACAACGACTTGGCAACAGAAATGAAGGAAAACCTAAAAGCCCTGTGTGCAAATTTAGTCAAAGCGATAGAAATGCAGAAGAGGAAGGCCGACACTCATCAATCTGAGGCCCTGGTGCTAAAGGAAGGAGACCTAGTGATGATCAACGCGAAAAACTACTCAATTCCAGCAAGCTGTAGGAAATTTGGACCAGTCGCTCTGGGCCCATTCAAGGTCCTCCACAAGGTAAATGAAGTGGCGTACAAGCTGGAGTTCCCTGAGGGATTGTGGGCGCATCCATTACTGCATGTCTCGCAACTGAGGAAGTTCAAAGGCCCTCTCCCAGAGAAACTGGAGCCAGCCTACTTGGGAAACTCAAGAGAGGCGGAGTACAAGGTGGAAGAAATCTTGGAGTCAAAAATTTCGCGGAAGAAGCGCTGGTATCTAGTCAAATGGGTAAGCTACCCAGTGGAGGAGTCCACCTGGCAGACGGCCAATGACTGCAGCAACAGCCCACAGAAGGTAGAGGAGTTCTGAAACTGGAAGGGGCTCTCATCTGGGGGTGATGTAACGGTCAAGGCGTTGCCTGACCATTACATTGCCCTAGTCTTCAATAGAGTGATAGTTGAGCCTGGGGAGAGGGGCTCAACAACAACGATTTTTGTAAATGGCAATCTGATGAATCAGATGCCTCAAAATTAGAGTTAAAAATAAATCATAAGGCTGATGGGGAAGGGAAGCCTCTCCAAAAATGGCACTCTGGCCAACCAGATGCCACCAAAACAATATTCCCAAATGTGGCAATGAGGGATCAGACCCTCAGACACAAATTTCTGGCCAGCCAGTTACACCCAAGCTCAATGCCCTAAAGTATATCGACAAGGATGAAAATCCTTGTAAATGGCGCTCTGGCCAACCAGATGCTGCCAAAATGAATTATACTAAATGCGGTGATGAGGGAGTGGATAAGACTCAGATTTCTGGCCAATCAGGTGTGGCCAAACCCAATGTTCATGGGAGTATTGACAAGGATGAAAATCCTTGCAAATGGCGCTCTGGCCAACCAGATGTCGCTGAACAAAATATTACCAAAAGAGGCAATGAATTAATATCAAGGAATATTGGCAAAGAGAATGACCCAGGCTTTGAGAGTAATTTGAAGCCAAAAAATAAATGTGGAAAAGTTTCCACAACCCCGAGGGTACCCAACCTGAGTTTGAGAATGGGCCTTGACGCCATAATTGAGGGTCTAGATTCTCAGATAGGGCCTGCTGTTGGGAAGATGCCCGCGGACTCCGTGGGGAACAGGACCCGCTCTTCCCCACTAAGCTCAGTATAAATCTGAGCGGGCGAAACTGCTTTACACAGTTTCACTTCTATAAATTAAATAAAAAAAACCTAATAAATTCGCAAATAAGTTTTTGAATTTGCAAATCAGTTTAATTAGGGAAACTTGGAAACCACTCATGGACAGCAGCTCGGACTTTGACAAGGCCATCAAGTCCTTGGCGCCCTCTTGGGGGGTCAGGCCCTCCTTCTGAGCGCCAGCATGGTCTTGACTGTAGCCCAAACCTTCTTAGTAAAGTGGTTTCCACACAGTCAGATTAGGGACATTTCCACAGCAGGACTATTCTGCATGTGGGCACTCACCTGGGCACTCTTGCCTAACTGCTTTGTGGCAGTTTTCAGAGAACCCATCCATCACAAGTTGCTCAGTGGCTATACCCTGTGCAAATCCAACTCGGTGACAGTTGACCTAGATGCTGAGAAATTAACAAATAAACTAACTATGGGCTATTTAAATGAGGGCTCTACATTGGATATTGTATCTTAATTTGTAAATGCCTTTGTAGCATAAATATTATTAGACTTTAATGCGCTTTAAATGTCCCATTCAAATTTGGCTTTTTATTAGTCAAATTAATCTTATAAAGTTCTGGATTTGTACCCTTTTGAGATTAAATTCAATTGAAACCACTTAAATTATCCAATAAGGTGTTGCTTCATGTCCTGAGGACCTGTTAATTCAGCCAATTAAATTTTTATACTGGGAATTGATGCCTTGAGTCAGAACTAAAATAGCCTATTATAAAATAGAACTCACTACTATTTGATTTAATCAAATAAATTAAGTAAAAGAAATATTTCCCTCAAAAGTAAACTTACTCATTGAGTCTCTTGGCGATTTTTCTTGTTTATTTTTAGTATGACTGATACCTAGGTATCTAAAATCACCTCCCTAGGAATATTGACAGGGAAGTACAGGCAAAGAATAGAATATGTACTAAGTTGATTGTGACTCAAGTTTTAGAGACTTAAATTAAACAATAATATCCTTGCTTTCTAGTTTTGATTAAAGTCCTTCCCAAATACAATTTAATTTTCCTACACATGGCGCTACGCTGTTGTGGAAATATAAAGCTAAAAATAAATTTAAAAAGAAGGTAAAGGTTGCAGGTTGCAAACGCTGAATGGAGCCACTTGTAGTATTTTTGAAATAACTACCAGTGCATCAGACTGGAATTGGATAACTCTTTGTCTTAATTTTTCTTAACGCTTTTTCAAGCTTTTTGGTATTATCAAAGGTAACTTCTCATGCCAATAGGGCAGGGATGCCTGGTTCTCTTCCAAATTAAGCCCAAAACTGTTATGCCTCATGACATAATTTCTGATGTAAATTGTGGGTACAAGGAGGAAGTAAAGAAGTCCAAAGGTGTTAAATTGGCTGCACTGCCTAACCTCAGATAGCCCATGGAGAAACGCCAGGTTAATCCAAGAAAGCCCATGTTAATCCCCAAATATTGTGTGATGCAGTTCAAGATGCTACATCAATGGTGCAAAACATCTATTAAAGTTTAAATGATTATGGTTTATTACATATGCTTTCCAAACGGGGATATAGCTAATTTAAAAAATTAAAATTACCAAAAGAGGAAAATTCAGCTGGTTTTGAAGCCTTAAACTTCAAATACTAGAGTTTTAGAACTACAATGATGGTAGTACCTTGTTGTTGGCCAAGATCGTTTATAAGCCTCAGCAAAGCGATCTAGGCCATTAATCTAATTTTTACATAGTGTTCCTATAAACAATATTTCTGTTGGTCGCTTTCTTACAATAAAGGCTGTTTTGTATATTTCTTTATCCAATGCAATCTTTACCTACCTAATGGTTTATTATTTTATGGAGGTTTTCTGGGAATTTTTATGAGCCATAAAGGTGTAAGCATTGTATTAAAGATTTTTATCAATTATATTAGTTAATTTTAGTATATATATTTTTGACACTCTTTTCAGATAAACAAAATCATCTTATGATCTGATAGCTGATCTTGTAAGCTTTCAGTGCACTTAGGATATATTTATTCCAGTGTAAAGGATTGTAAATAGTAATGTTTCTCAATATTAATATTAGAGTCTCATATGCTCTTATTTACCTTTGTTGATGGGTTGTAGTGTGCTGAGAATAGCTGTTGGGTCTCCATACTGGCTGCTAGTATCTTTACATCTACTAAAGTAAAAATTCTTACATTATTATATAAAAACACTTGAAGACAATAATTCTAAGTAAATATATATTTCTTTAAGATTTTGAGGCATCCTTGGCGGTTTTCAATGGAATGCCAATTATTTTGATCCATTTTGTGTAGTGATGATTCGTACAAAGGTCTATAGACTTCCTCTTGATTATATAGGCAGTGGATCAACAACATTTAAACTGATATTAATAATGGTTGCTAATGTGTTATCATCTGATATTTGTACTTAGCCTTATGAGGCAATTGTTTTTGAAAAGTTATGTAAGCATTTAAAACTTCCACTACAGAGTCTAAAATTTCTCCAAGTAGTAGCATTTTTGGTTCATGCATAAGTTTTTCTTAATTTAATTTTATTTGAGGAAGGCTGACAATGGGACGGGCTATTCCAATAAACGACAACAAAATATCAAGAAAACATAGGGGCACACCAGAGGAGCTAAAGCTACCTCATGTTGCCAGCAGGACTGCCAGTGGAAGGAAGAGGGGGAGTATCATTGGAGGTCTGGGCTAAAACTGAACATGAATGAAGGAAAGTGTGTGTAATGCAGGAACCAGATGGGGAACCAGGAATAACAAATGGTGGTGTAGGGATAGAAGGTGGCAAACAATCAAGATTGGAAGTGATCCATAATGTGAGAGTAGAAGCGATGCACAGCTTCACAGAGGGTTGGGGTAGTTCCAGAAAGTGCGTCAAGAACAATAGTGTGGATTATACATAGCGTTGTTGCAACATTTTAGATGCGTTGCAATGGGTGGATAGGGGAGGGCATGGAAAAATGCAAATATGTTATTAGTCAGGATGAAAGCCTGCTATTGCTCCTGCAAAAGAGACGCATAACGTCCCGCCAGATTGCCTGTGATGGCAGGCAATTTTCCAAGTGATGAACCAATGACCCTTATTGACCACATACAATGCTTGAAGATCGAGAGGCATTGGACCGCTCAGTCATGCGGTAAACATTTCTCAGGCATCTCAATGCATGGGCGCGAATCTGGGGTTGTAAAAGAGGATGTTTATTGTACTGCCAAATCCCTTCTGGGTATCTAAAGAGTAATGGATTTCCAGCTCGTCAAGGTAGTCCACACGGGCAATGAAGGGGGCATTGGGGTATAAGTTTGTTTAAAACGACTTGAATATGAACTTCATGCTTGAAATGGTGAGTAGGACGACCCCTCTGGGCGGTGTGTCCACTGATGCTAATTCTCAACTCAGCGCTCCAAATGGAGAGGAGAATTTGTTTGAAGTGGGTCAGCATCCTATGTGAGCCCGTGGCAGAGGGATGAGAGGCAAGATAGTTTAGCAGAGAATAGGATTAGGTAGTATTGCAGAGTCTGAGGGCGCAGGAAAAGTTAGAGCGGGCTGTGCATGACCAGTGTTTGGATAGGGGTGTCAAAATTGTGATAGTAGCGACCCAAGTGCAAAGTATTTTGGCGACATGGTCCTCAAAGTTGAGCAGGCCCATGCCACCACTATGGCGAGGGCCAAACATGACATCCAAGCTCACTGGGGGAGGGCGGCCTAACCGAAGCCACCCTTGTAGAATGACATAAAAAGAGGCAAAGAAAGAGGGGGAAAAGCGATGTCATGGGCCACAAACCAGACTTTAGTCAGGAGCATAGAGTTGGCAAGTACAACCTGGGCTGTTAGGTAAGTCTTTGTTTGCTCTGAGGGAGGCGATGCACTTTGTGACATTGTTAAAGATGTGGTACTCCATTACTGACAAGGCGTACCCTCCCGCTACAACACACTCCCAAATGGTGCACTGGACCAGCAGTGGGTCTTAGCACAAAAGGGAGCACAAGCGGGGTGGCTTGTGATGGGTGGGGAAGTGAACCTGTGATCTAGCTGCTGAAGAAGGTAGGTACTGGGGTTCTTGTGACCAGCAGGCCTGGTACTGGCTGAGGAAAATGATGAAGGTTTTGGTGGTGTTAAGTTCGGATTTACTGGTCCTGAAGTAATCCAGGATAGTTGCCTCCAGCGCATGTAGATATTGGTTGTTAGACACCTAACAGACAATCGTCAGTAAATGCCAGAATCTTAACTTGTTCTTGGCCTTGCACATGAAAACCAGTAAGGTGAGCATTCACATTTCATAAAAGTGGGTCAGACCTGAAGTTGTACATTAGTAAGCTTATAGGGTCCCCTTGGCGGAGACCCCTTTGAGAGTGAGCTACATAAGTAAGGAAACCAGGGCCACGCACAGTCATTGTGGAAGATTCCATGAGAAGCATCACCCATCTAATGAACCAGTAATTTAGGTGGAACTTGTGGAGGCAAGTTTGAGGTAATCACATTTGACCCTATCATAAGCTTTCTGCTGTTCTAAGAACACAAGCGTCTTAGTAGTTTGGATTGGCAGACGTTGGCTACATTGTTTATGTTGTCTTATATTGACCGCTCAGGGATAAAACCAAATTGATCATATGGGATTACATCACAGACAACTTCCCCTAGGCGTTTGGCCATAATTTAGTAAAAAATTTAATATGTATTAAGTGATATGGGGCGCCAGATTCCAAATCCAGCTTGTTTCCTTTCTTAGACAACGTTATCATGTAGGCCTTCTGGCCGCCAGGAAGGAAGCGCGTTTCTAACAGGCACTTGTTCATTGAGGAAAGCAACAAAGAGGAAAAAGTTAGATAATCTTTTATGAAACTCATATGGAATCCCATCTGGACCTAGCCCAATCCAGTGTGGTGCACCGCAAACGGCATACCAGAGTTCATCCTGATAATTTTATTCATCAACTCCTTTTATCATGAACTGGTGCATAGATATGTTCCGTCGTAGAATTCATCAATTTTGCCTGTTTGACTGGATTGGAATGATATAATTTGGAGTATTAGTTTTGAACTTTGACATTCACTTTGGCTGAAGTTTCTGTAATGAGGTGGTCCAGCTGCATCACCTGTTCAAAGGCAAAGCTCTGTTGCGGCAATTAAAATTTTCAGGAAAAATAGGCGGAGCATGTGTCACCCACCGTTATATTTTTTGCCTTTAACTGAACACAAACACGATGTTTGTGTTTTCATACCAGTGCGTTGAGACAAGTAGAAACTTCTGCCCACTTATAACCCCAAACCGGGCTGTAGCCTGCACCAGGGACATTAGACTCCAGGTGGCCCACTTCTGCAAGCGTGCACTTAATGACCTCCAATGCATCCTGTGAGCGACGTGATTAAAGGTGGCATTCATGAAGGATGGTGTTCGTTTTGAAGGTTGACCACGTAGAAAATGGGTCCACACAGAACAGTGTGGCAAACTCAGGTGCCAAAGTTGCAGTGTCCACTAATGAGGAAAAGCTGGGCGACGTGATCTCAGCTGAGCAGAGTTTGCACCACATCTGCGCCTGTGCCGCATGTTATGACAAAATTGAAGGAAATTAACACCAACCTGTGGTCAGAGAAATCAATTTTCGTCATCATTAAGAGTGCATCTGGGACCAAAAGATCAAAAGGGCAAGAATAAGGTCAATGTGGGACATTTACCTCAGCTGACTGTTGTGCACGCTGGGATGAGACATATTTGGGAGCAGTGGTGCATGTTTGGGGAGAGTATCAAAAAGCCCCAGGATGGCTTTTAGAATGTGGGTTCAACATGCCACTGCAGGGGGGTAGGCGTTGAAGTCCAGCAATCAGTGGCCAGGTTGGCCCAGAAGTTTATTTCGCCCATTACAGATGGATCAGTGGAAGTGGGAGGGAAGTTACTGCCAAGAGGAAATCCCGGTGAGCCTTCACACAGGTCAACGTAAATATTAACAATTGTTTGCACTTCATTGTCCCATGAGAAGGACACAACCAGCACATGCTATTGAGATACAAATACTTGGATATAAATTTAAAGCTATAGGGCACGCATATAAGCACCTCACAGTGTTGCAATCAAAAGAAAGGGAGGGGAGGAGCATAGTTGTCCATGTTTTCTTGGCATCATGTAGATAGTGGGATTCCAGAATGGTTAGGATGTTCACAGGTGAATTATTTTTTTTAAAAACTCAGTTTCCTAGCCCAGGACAGTGAGTCCTTAAATATAAAGATAATAAATTTTTACCATTGTGAAGTATCCCCTCATTGCACCTAAGGTGCAATAGGAAGGGCCCCCTTGCCCTTCTTGTGCTGCTTTGCCAGGTTTCTCAGCAGCCTTGCCTTGCACACGGGTCACCAGCGGAGAGTAACTATCCTTAAGATTTCCTTTGCTGTGGGTTTTCGTTAGATTTGGTGGTTTTTGCTTTGGGTTGATCATTCACTTTGCTGTATTCTTGCGGTGCACCATCTGAGGTTGACAAAAACTGGTGGAGAATTGGTTGATGGAATCAGTTTTGATCAGTTCTTGGTAATTTATGCTTAAGTAAATCATTCTCATCCATCTGGTTCGCAGGTTGGTGGGCCCAAATTGATTTGTGAGCAGATTCTCAAGCCGCTTTGGCTGCAAATGACTCAATGTCATCCTGGCTTGGGCAGATGGTATCATTGGTGCAGACATAGCTGCTACCTTGTCCGCTGCTCTATGGGCATATTTGGCCTTTATCGCTCTTATGGGGACACAGGTTCTACCTGTATGTAACACCCTGTGCACCCCATGGGAATGTGGCGTCAGTGTCAATAGCTGGTTCATAATGGGAGTTGACACTTCCCATTGAATTAGGAATGATTTAGTTCTATGCAATTCCCTTTTTTGGAGGTGCAGGTGTGTACATTATACCAAAAGCATGATATAAGGTACAGATAGGGTGTGCGCTATCCACCATAACGCAAAATGGGCGGTATTCTTGCCCATCAATATTGAGCACTGTGGCGTGTGGAATTTGGGTCAAGCCTTCAACAATGACCACAGATGGTGTGACTACTACGTCGCTTTGCTCATGCTAAGCTCCAGCATAAACATGAAACGCTGCATTTTAAAAATAGTGTAAGTCTCCATACCTTTTCAATCCATCTGAAAGGCAACAGTTGAGTACTGTACATTTCAATGTAGTGGGGAGAAAGTCAAAAGTAACAAAAATTTGGTTAGATTTGGTCCATTGGTTTCGCTTTGTTTTAACTTCCTGATAACCATCCAGGAGATCTACCACCACATGCACCTGTGTAGCTTCATCCGCTGCTTGCACAGTTTCAAATCCGAGGTCTAGCCAACTCAGGGTCATATAATGAAATGCTACATACTTGACAGATGGGAAGTATTTGTGTATATCACTGCAGAACTTTTCCCACAGTGCCAACAAATCAATATCCTGAAAAACTCAAAGCTCAAGCTCTGCTGACTGTCAGGGAAATTGAAGCGCATGAGGTCGCTGGAGGGAAGACACGGGCCAAAAGTGATACAAAAAGGCCAAGTGACCCAACAAAATGAAGAGACGTCCTAAACGGTCAGTATTGTGTTTCCATATAATTTTTGGAGAAAAACGCACACCAAACTGGCCACAACCATCAGGGACAAGAGGCCCTGGAGCTGTGAAGGGTGGCGTAAAATCCAAGGCTAAGTCTAGAAAAATATGAGGAGGCGGAGCTGGCAGAATAGGTGGCGGAGTGGGTGGAGGGCTCACGTACAGAATGGGGTCCAAACCAGAGTGGAAAACGAACTCCAGCCATCACAGATTGTCAGAGAAGTTTATATTTTTGTTTAAAAACAAAAAATATACAGGAAATTCGCCTAAAATTCCTATACTTTATTAGGGTGATAGAAGTATCTGAGAAAAGCAAATCCTTTCTAATCTTGGGACTTAATTTATAGGGGGTTTCTTCATGAAGATTCTTGTGGTTATTGAAATCTGATATGAGCTACAAATTCGTCGTTTTTCAACAAAATCAAAATTTTTCAAATTTGGCCAGATTACGTACCCTCATATCTTGTTATTTTCTGGGTCTTGAGCTCGATTCCCGCCTGGTCTTTTGCCTCAAATAAGCCGTTTTCCTCAGCCCTGGATGGCAAAGCCAAAGCCCATTTTTTGTCAATGACCTTAGATAGGTCATTGGTGACCCTTAGGAGCTCTGGTATCTACCCAAGGATTTGTTGGAATTGGCTTTAGAAGGGCGGTTAATTCCAGAAAATATGTCACTAGCTGTGACATCAACCTCCGCTATTGGATGGGGCTCTACACCACATGGGGGGTATTAGCACAAGGCAAAGTTCTTGTGGGGAGTGGGAAACTTCTTGGCAGCTAAAGAGGCTTGGGTGGCAGGTCCTGCGGCATCTGGGAATCTAGAGTGGAAGTCATGTTTTAAGCCCTGAGCATTGGCCATGTCCCAATAAGATACCCAGCTGTTCTTTGTCTCATCATATCCTTTTCCAGGACACCAAGTATTTCAGGCGGCGCTGGGATAGGCGAGAGGCAAGAACGACATCAATCTCATATTGGGGTTCACCATCCACTATCACGGGATCTGTGTGAGGTGGCATGGGACCATTGAAGGGGGTCAGGAGGCATATATGTAAGGTGCTGAACACTTTTATTGAGTGGGGTAAGTCAACCTGGTAAGCTGATGGGCCATCTTTCTTGAGGATCTTAAAGGGTCCAACACGCTTGGAACTTAAAACTTGCGGTAGTGCTGCTTCAGGTGGAGATTCTTGGCGTTGACAAAGACCAAATCACCAGGCTTATACTCAGGTCCTTCACGGCGCTTTCAGTCAGCATATGCTTTGTAGATTCTCACAAGATCAACGAGATGGTCCTTCACTGCCTGATATATGTCCCTGAGCTCTTTAGCGCGCTCATTGGCAGTGGCGACGTTGGACTCAATCTGCGGACTTGGGTTGAAACTGGGGCTGTAACCATAATTTGCAAAGAAGGGGGAAGTGCCTGCAGAGGCATGGGTAAGGTTATTATAAGCGAATTGCGACAGTGGGAGGTGAGAGAACAATTTTTCTGTTCAGCTTTGGAATAACTAAGCAAGAATTTCTCCAAACCTTGGTTCACCCTCTCCGTCTGTCCATCTGACTGGGGGTGGAAGGCTGCGGAACGGCAGAAGCGGATGCTGAGGATGGAAAGCAGGGCTTCAAAGAACTGAGCGGTTAATTGTGGGCCCCAATCACCAATAATCTCCTTGGGGAGAACATGTAAGCAAAAGATGTGATCTACAGAGAGGCGGGCTGTCTCAACTGAAGTAATGGTGGTGTTTCAGGGGATGAAGTGGGCCATCTTTGTGAAACGGTACACCACAACCATTACTGCATCATAACCCTGGGACAAGGGAAGTTCAACAATAAAATCCAAGGACACTGATGTCCAAGGGCCTTCAGCAGCTTGGAGGGGAACAAGCAATCCAGCACTCTTCAGGCGACTTGGCTTTGACCAGTTGCACGTCAAGCAGGACTTTGTGATTTTTGCTACATCAGTGACAATACATTTTCAACTGTAGAGCGGCGGACTAACTCAAGCGTCTTGTCCTTGCCAGGGTGGCCAGCAGTTGGCGGGTCATGAGCTTCACGGATCACTTCCTCACGCAGGGGTCCAGGAGGTACCCACCACCTGCCCTGATGGAGGATGACACCATCCATCAACTGGTAGCCTTTGTCCAGGGATTCTCCATTTCTATGTCAGGCCTGCTTAATCTTATCATAGTCAGCTGACAGAGGTTGGGACAACCTAACACGGGAAGTAGTGTCAGCGTCACCTTTAAAAGGTTCCATCATAAGAAGAGTGGGGGTTGGACAGTGGGCTCTTTCACCTGTTCCAGCTTAATCAACACCTGGTATTGTGGGCGTCAACTAGTGCTGGGTCAGGTGCTAGGGCAGGTTTCCAAGATAGAGCATCAGTTAACATGTTATGGGTGCCCTTAATGAAGTCATATTAGAAGTCAAACAAAGACAGGTTTTCTAACCACCAGGACTGGCGAGAGGATTGCTTCTGGGGGGTGCAGTAGTACATCAATGCCTTGTGGTCAGTACGGACAGTAAATGGTCACTTAGACCTATGCGAATGGTGGCGCAAGTGTTGTACTGCTTCAACAACTGCAAAGAGTTCCTTATCATATATTGCATAGTTGAGCTGAGCCAGGGTCATTTTCTTAGAAAAGTAAGCAACAGTCCGTTCCACTCCATCCTCCCCTCTTGTAGCAGAGCAGCTACCACCACAAAGTTGGAAGCATCAGTGGCGACAATAAAGGGGCGGCTGGGGTCTGCATGTACCAACACCGGGATGGACAATAATATGGACTTGACGGCGTGGAATGCAGCGTTGCATTCATTGGTCCAGCTAAAAATCTTCTTCCCTGAAGCGGTGTAGAGAGGGGCGGCAACTTCTGAAAGCTAAGGGATGAACTTATTGAGTAAGTTACATGTCCCAAGGAAGCTGCGTAACTCTGTGAGAGATGAGGGGGTAACCCAATCACGGATAGCTGCTTCCTTATCAGGGGTGATCATGTGACCATAGGAAAAGAAAATGTTTTCTAAGAACTCGACCTTAGGTTGGAAGAACTCACACTTGCTAGTCTTAATTGTAAGGTTTGCCTGTGAAAGTCTCTCCATGACAGACACAAGGTGGCGGACATGAGATTCTGCATCTGGGGAAAAGACCAGTATGTGGTCCATGTATGCAATCGCGCATGTACCATAAGGTCTCTAAAGATAGCATCAATGAGCCTCTGAAAGCAGGCGGGAGAGTTCTTCAAACCAAATGGCATAACCCTGAACTGGTAGATACCTTTACGAGTGTGAAAAGCGGTCAACCATTCCTGGCCTTCTTTAAAATGATCTGGTTGAAAGCGTTGAGGCAGTCAAGATTGCTTAACACCCTAGCCTTCTCAACGTAGCGGGAAATCTGTTGCTCCAGAGGGAGCGGATGTGGGTCAGGCACTGTTATGTTGTTCAGGTTTCCATAATCAACGCAGGGACGAAGTGAGCCATCAGACTTCTCTACAAACAGGAGGGGGGAGCACACAGGTGAAAATATCTTAAAGATTTGACCCTTAGAGAGCATGTCATCTACCCAAGCGTCCAATGCAGCCTCCTCCCTCAGGTACAAGGGGTAAATTGGAGAGGATATCTTGACGAGATCAACTTTCAACTTAAATCCAAAGTCAAACTTGGTGTGCTTGGGGAGTGGGCGGGCCTTTATGGGATCAAACAGATCAGCATATCCACGAATGCATTCTGGCATAGTAAATGTTGGGTTCAGGGCGTCAGTAGGTTAAATAGAGGCTAGGCCCACCTTAAGAGGGGCCCCACTATCTGTAGAGCACCGTGGCGCTCTATCCAAGAAAGGTTTAGTAACTGTTACTCCTTACGAAATTGTGCATGCATGGTAGAGTCTAGGAGGTTAGTGGCGATGTCAAATCGGCGCCACCAGCCAACCCCTAAAATAACAGGGTATAGGAGGTTCTTTATTGAGGAGAAGCTCTCAACAAAGTAACCATCACCTGCAATGAAAGGGACAGATGTTAACACACGGTAACTTATAATGGTTTGAGATGCACCACCCTTCATAAAGTGACCAAATCCCAGGGGTAGCAGTAGGGCCTCTGCCAACCCTTGGGGACGAAGTTTTCAGTTGCACCAGTGTCCACCAAAGCGAGTGCTTGAAAGCTCTTCCCAGCAGAAGAAAAAGTAGCCATGAACAAGAAGTAGGCAGAGGAGGTTATATCTTCCCTCTGAGCCAAGGGATGACAGGATGGCTCCAAGCCCAGAGAGCGGCGTATGATTTGTAGTATTCTCTAAAAAAATTTCTGTATGACTTCACATTGCCATAAAGTTGTCCACGGGACTTAAATGGTGTGGTGTAGATTAATGCTCTATGTTTGGAAGGAGGAAGGTCTTTATCCTATGAGACTATACTAGCCAAGACAGCCAAGATTTTGGCGGGGTCAGCCATGGCTATCTCTTCTTCAATCATCCTCTCATGGATCTCTA
The DNA here is from genome assembly GCA_022478985.1 of Massospora cicadina. Classification (NCBI taxonomy): domain Eukaryota; kingdom Fungi; phylum Entomophthoromycota; class Entomophthoromycetes; order Entomophthorales; family Entomophthoraceae; genus Massospora; species Massospora cicadina. The sequence continues at coordinate 41,614 of JAKSZP010007031.1, read as the reverse complement.
CTCATTTCTGGATGGAGTCCGCCACAAGAGATAACTCTGGAGTAATAGGAAAAAGTTGTTAAACTGGACCAACTGGGATGACAGGTTGGACAAAAGGCATAGGTTCCAAAACGGCAACGGCAGGTCCATACCCTGGAGGAAGTGAACGCTCTAAATCAAGTGGGTTAGACTTACTAACCCCCTCTACTTTTGAGGACAAAAGTGAGGGGTACTCCGTGGAGCGCGGCGGTGCAGGGCCATTATTGAGGGGACCCCCACCTATGACAGAGGTTTCAGTATCACCTTCCAGTGAGCTCATTGCTGGTTCCAAGTGGTTTCTGGGAGAGTATGGAAGTAGGACATTCTAGAATCAGTTTGGAAGTGTCCATAATGACCAGTGTCTCAGCTAGATATGTCACCACTGGATCAGAAACATGTTGGTGCCCCACAGTGATGGATTCATCAAGTTCTAGGATCTGAAGTTCAGCGGTACAATTAGGCTTGGTGGTACAGGGGCTGATAGACAACAGGGATGCAAGGATGGAGAATAACCCAGATAGAGAGGGGGAGGGTTATCCCATACGCCAATGGGAAACACCAGTATTATTTAGGGACTTGCGGAGAATGGCCATTTTCAAATGTTCAAGAGATTCCAACCTTGATGCTCGCTCTTAATTCAGGCGTAAGTATTGAGCTGTAGTGAGGCCTCCTTGGGACATGTGTACAAAAAAGTTATAGTTCTCAAAGGTAGCAGGGGGATACTCGCAGGGCATGACAAAGGTTTCCAACGCTGGGAAAGATTCCAGGAAGGATCTATTATTCTCACCCGTGGAGAGTAACCATTGGTGAGCTCCCTCTGAAATCTCACGGAGCAGCAGCTGGAGAAGCTGGACGTCAGATAAGTCCTTTCCTTGAGACTTCTAGCGGGCCCTAAGGATGGACAACGTGTTGATCTCATTTTTTAGTTTGGAATCACGTGAAAAGTGGAGAGCGAGGCAGTAGTGGCAGATACTGCACACTTTATGAGCGTCTTGAGTGAGGGGAGCTGTCATGGAAACAGCAGAAGAAGTTTAGACCGGCCTGCCAGTTGGGATGTGTGAAAACCCAAAAAGCAAGCCAGAATGCCTAAGCATTGCTGATCATACGACTTGATATGGAGCCAGGAAATGTGATACCATGAAGTGGTGGTGTAACAATAGGGTAAGGAGTGTCCCCACGGCAAACCACACTGAACCCATTCCCAACTCAGTGGTTCTAACTGCAGAAGGTGGGATTATTGGGACAGTCTCGACGAGATTCTTGGTTTGAGAGGCCAACTCATTGGGGGCGATAGGGAGATGGGTTCTCTCTATCCATTGTTGTACATAGGGCCATAAAATCCCCATGTATTATTGTCAAAAATTCATAAGAGCGGGGTTGTAAGACCAAAAGTGTCTGACTCGCTAGGCCTAATTGACGATAGAGGGAGCCATGGTGACCAAAAGGATTGGTAAAGCCCACCCATAGTTCGGGGTGATGGGCCACCAGGGAAATGCCATCTGGGATGCGGTTAGAACAGAAAATAAAGAAAATTTGATTTTTTTAGCAAACTTATGTTGGGAAAGGAAAGTAAGAAAATCGACCAGCAATTTTCTCAGTGCCATGCAACTGATTAAATAGTGGTCAATTGAGTAATGACAGGATGGGGTCAGGACCCAATAAATTCAGCCTTACCGGCGCATTGTTCAGGAATGGGGTAGTTTATTCTTTGGGAACTGAAATTGCAAAATTTGGCGGTGGGCCGAGTCTCTGTCAGTTTGATCTCAAACGTCCAAACCAGGGCTCAACTATGTTTCCAATGATTAACATGATGGCGTTTGGCCCAACGGGCGGTGGGAATCCTCCAAGGCCATCCCTTATAGGGATGGGTCCATTTGGTTGAGAATGGGTTTGGGATGGCCAACCCACCCATGCTCAGTCATTTAACCGTTCATTCAGTCAAAAGCAGCACATTGGGCGCAACACCCAAATTACTATTTAAGGGCTTTGAACCCTCATCAATAGCGCCCAATATTTGTTCAACTAGTCTGGATTTCAAATTATAACTGTCGGGCAATCTGTCTGATATCTCATTCTTCAAGCTTTTACAGTCATTTGAATTTTGGGCATCAGCCAGATTGCCAGCTGAATTAGACCCGACCAATTTCAATTCAATAATATCCGCACAGATTTCAATAATTCCCCGCAACAGTTCTGCTAGGTAAGTGTGGGTATTGGAGGTGGGATTCGAAGTGGACGAGCTGTTACCCATCACTCATCTACTATGTGAGCGAGGTCTCCCTGAGTGATGAGAGGTACCACCATCCTCTTCAGTGTCTTTTTATTTGAGAATGGGAAGATGGCCCGATCAAGAGCCAAAGGACGTTCCCTGAGACTTACATTACCCTTTCCTTTTTCCAAAAGGAATAGCACCCCCACCGGGAAATTGCGCCAGGCCACATTCTTATGTGCTTTAGGTAGCTTGATAGCCATAATTGTCGCGATTTTCTGAGGAGGGCGGGGGGCCCCAGGGTGGGATGCGTGGAAAGCTTCAACCAGGGCCATGCAGTTCGCGCAATCGCGCGCCTTGACCCAACAAATTTTATAGGCTTGGTATCCTTTCCTGGCCATGAGAGATTGGACTAAACGTCATGACTTGCGAGATGCCAAGCTAACCTCTACCTCAGCTTCTTCCTCATTATTGACAATGATTGGTTCCAGGTCCATGGGAATTGCACCCTTGAAAGGTGACAAGTTGGGAAACATGGAAGACTGGGTGCTGCTTCCAATGTGTGGGAAGCTTCAGGCAGAACGCCCTGTTACCCAATACTTCCACTAAGTGAGGACCCAAACACTTACTGGCGAATTTGTGGGAAGGAGTTTGAATTTGCAAATGATGGGCATCAAGAATGACATAGGAACCCACCATAAAGTCATGACCCAGAAGGCGCTTACAGTCCACAAATCTCTTATAGTCATCAATGGCTTTGGTGAGGTGTTCGTGCACTAAGGCTTGAGTTGTCAAATATGGGTAGCATGATCCGCAGCAGCTTGAACCTCAGGTCACAAGCATGTCCCAACTGAAAACGATGGGTTAAAGCCCAACATTGCTTCATATGGTGAAAACCCCATGGATGCTTGGATCCCAATATTGTATGCAAATTGAGCGAGGGGCTAGTCACCAGATCAAGTATCTTGCGCTGCTGTGGCATAGCAACGCAGGTATTGTTTGAGGACTTGATTAACCCGCTCAGTCTGACCATCAGACTGGGAGTGATATGCTGTGGATCGACAGGGGGTTATCTTCAGGATTGATAGGAGTTCACTCCAAAAGCGTGCAGTAAACTGAGTACCCTTGGTCACTAACAATTTCCTGGGGAAGACCAAACATCAAAATCACATGATGTACAAAAAGATAGCAGTTTCTTCTGATGTAATTGCAGAAGTGCAAGGAATGAAAAGGGAAAATTTTGTAAAGCGATCCACCACCATCATCAACGCTGTGAACCCATTATAACAGGGGAGATCAACGATAAAATCTATGGACACCGAGGTCCACGGACCTTCCACCTGCTGTAAAGGGTGTAAGAGGTTATTCTTACTGGAGAAATCTGACTTGGCCCTGGCACAAGTAACACAATTGGCGATCCAAGCCGGAGCCTCTTTGGTCAGTCCTGCCCAATTAAAGGTTCACTTGATCAGATTGATGCATTTCTTGTTAACGGGATGCCCAACCATGGGAGGATCATGGTGTGCGCGGAATACTTTCAGGCGAAAGAAGGAATGAACCCACACATGAGAAGGAATTTAATGGGCCCCTCTTCTAGGGAGTATAGGGAATGTTTGGGACTCGAGTGAGTCAACTACTCAACCAACTCCACGCCCTCAGGGCAGGCCGTTTGACTGGCTAGCACCTGAGCTAATAATGGATCATCGGGAGACAACGCTGCTGCGGACTTAATGGAAGGAATGATTAAAAGAATCTGAGTGGCAGGAATCACAGTAACGAGATCCACTTCCTCAGGTTCCAAGGGACAGTGAGCTGGGCTACGGCTTAAGATATTGGGAATTACATTGAGCGCATCCTTAACAAATTAATATTTAAAGTTAAAATTGCACAGGTCCTGATAGGTAGAAGCCTGCTGATGCACCAAATTTTGGGGTTTGCAAAAATACAAAAGAGCCTGGTGATCCATGTGGACTGTTAATTCATGGCGAGCACCCTGTAACAGGTATCACCAATGAGTTAAAGCCCATGCAACAGCCGCCAGTTCCTTATCATAAATGGCCCAACATTGCTCCATAATGGTGAATTTTCAGGAAAAATAAGCAACCGGATGTTCAAGACCATCATAGTCCTGAAGCAGCACCACGCCTACTGCTACCAATGAAGCATCACATGGAATGATATATGGTTTGGTGGGATCGGCATGTTTCAAAATAGGAGGAGACATAAACACCTCCTTGATCAATTTGAAAGCCTGCTGGCATTTGGTGGTCCAACAAAACTGTACATTTTTTCCAGGTTGGGGATGGAGCGTAGCGGCCAACTGGAAAAGTTTGGGGGGAAATTTTTTTCAAAAAATGATAGTTCCCAAGAAACTCTGAAGTTGCTTCTGTTTAGTCAGAGTTGGCCATTCTCATATCACATCAATTTGTTGGGAGGGATAGCGACACCTTCTTTGAGAACCAGGTTTCCAAGAAATGTGACCTCTTCCTTATAAAACTCGCACTTAGAAGCTTTGAGGAACAGCCCTGCTTTATGCAAAGCGACCACCACCGCTTCCAAGTTAATAGCATGTTGTTCAGGAGTTGGGGAATAAACTAGAATATCATCAAAGTATGTAATAGCACAAGAGAACCGGAGATCCCCTAATGCGTTGTCAATCATTTGTTGAAATGTAGCGGGAGCATTTTTAACCCAAAGGGCATTACACAAAATTGAAAAATGCCTCACCTTGTTCAGATTGCGGTTAACCATTCCTGTCCTTCCATCACCCAAATTTGGTTGAAAGCGTTCACCAGATCCAGTTTTGAAAACACACGGGTTTGGCAATTGCTTGACTGATTGTCTGCTCTAAAGGCAATAGATAGAGATCTATAACTGTTATTTTGTTCAAGTGACCGTAATCTATGCAAGGACGAAGTGATTCATCCGATTTTCTTGCAAAGACAATAGGGGAGGCGATGGGGGAGTTTCTTTGAACAACCAACCTTTTTTAACATGTCATCCAACCAGGTATTGAGTGCAACCTCTTCCTCCGCTGTATGAGGATACAACGGGCAGTTGTTGTTCACCAATTACATGTTTGTTCAAAATCCACAATTGTACCTAGTATGTTTTGGCAGTAAGTCTGCTTTTTACATGTTGAAGATTCCCCAATATTGCATTATGCTTTTGGGAAAATCAGCTTGATGCCCGCAATGGTAACTAAGGTAGTAATAGAGCTGGTTCCTTGTATTTTTTGAGGGTGTTGATCAAAGGGAACTCTCCCTCTGAATCATCATTGGTGTACGACAATGTATTAACTCTAAATGAATCTTCACATGTTGTCAACGCCACCATCTCACACCCAGGATCACTGGGAATACCAAGTTTGGCATGGCCAAAAACGATTGCAAAAGTTATATTGGTGGATTGAGAAGTGTATTGGTTGGTGAATGATATATGAAGATTGGTAAGTAGAAGAGGCCACCATTACTGTAGAACCCACATCCATTTCCAATTTTAATTGCTGTGCCAACTCGATGCTCATGAAGTTCCCCGCTGCTCCAGTATCAACCAGAGCTTTTAAGGAGACATGATGTGGACTGATACTGATTTTCATAGGGATAAGAAAATAAGTGGAATTCTGTTTATTGGGAGATTCGACCAACCCATGGATGACCAAAGAAATAACAGGTATGTCTGAACCAGGGTCAGGGCTCTTAGCTGGAGCGAAAATTGGAAGTACAAGAGTGGGAGAAATCATTTCTTCCATCTGGGCTTGAACAAAATCATTCATAGTTAACTCCAGAAATGCCAACTCGGACTTGGGGGTTATGTCAGGGTTAGGGACCACTTTAACTGCTATTCTGGTATTGGGTGCACCATCTGAATCTTTGTTAGAAAATCCTATCATAAAGTTCCCCTTTTGATACGGGGAAACATGGCGAGGTAACGCTTTGACAGTAGTTGCAGTGGCACATATTTGATTTACTGATTCCTGGATAGTAGACTAGGCCACGTGATGAGTGGAAACTGAATCCAAGCTCGCTCTAAAAACTGCCTGAAGCATATTGATAGATAGGCCCAATGCGGAAGCCAGCTCACAAAAGGTAGAAATCAGAGAAGCCAAACAAGGGGCTTCAGCCATGATTAGGAGTAGTCTGAATAAGTGGTCTGATTGGGACACATATGGTTTTAAAGCAGCTGAAACAACAACCATCAGGGGAAAGGAGTCTCCTTCTTGTGAGGAAGAACGCAAAAGGCTTCTCACCCAACGGCAGGCATCACTGTCCATGGCGTCTAACAATGTGAGACCTTGTTGGGCATGAGATATTGCAGAAGCGTTACTGAGTGCGATTGTTGTCCACATTTGTACTTCAACAAGAGCGTCGAGAACCTGATTGGCAATCTCTTGGGAGGGGATACTTGATCCTTTTCCCAGTCCAGAGGAAGTAAGAGAAGATGCAATCTACACATCTTGGGTAGCTTAAAGAAATTTTCCCAAATAGAGTGGATGCTTCTCCCAAAGTTAGAAAGTGACCAAATGAACAACAAACAACACACAACTGATTGTACGTTCATCTGGTAGAGGGTAACCACTGCAGCGCCTAATTTGAAAATCAAGGCGGAAGTGGCTGGAAGAAATGGTTGGTCGTTTACGTCATGGAAATGGCAGAAGAAGTTTAGACTGGCCTTCCAGTCGGGTATGTGAACACCAAAAAGCAAGCCAGAATGCCTGAGGCATTGCTGACCATACGACTTGATATGGAGCTGGGAAATGTGATACCACGAAGTGGTGGTATAACAATAGGGTAAGGAGTGTCCCCACGGCAAACCACACTGAACCCATTCCCAACTCAGTGGTTCTAACTGCAGAAGGTGGGATCATTGGGACAGTCTCGACGAGATTCTTGGTTTGAGAGGTCAACTCATTGGGGGCGATAGGGAGATGGGTTCTCTCTATCCATTGTTGTACATAGGGCCATAAAATCCCCATGTATAATTGTCAAAAATTCATAAGAGCGGGGTTGTAAGACCAAAAGTGTCTGACTCGCTGGGACTAATTGATGATAGAGGGAGCCATGGTGACCAAAAGAATTGGTAAAGCCCATCCATAGTGCGGGGTGATGGGCCACCAGGGAAATGCCATATGGGATATGGTTAGAACAGAAAATAAAGAAAACTTGATTTTTTTAGCAAACTTTTATTTGAAAGGAAAGTAAGAAAATCGACCAGCAATTTTCTCAGTGCCATGCAACTGATTATTTAGTGGTCAATTGGGTAGTGACAGGATGGGGTCAGGACCCAATAAATTCAGCCTTACCGGCGCATTGTTCAGGAATGGGGTGGTTTATTCTTTGGGAACTGACATTGCAAAATTTGGCGGTGGGCCGAGTCTCTGTCAGTTTGACCTCAAACGTCCAAACCAGGGCTCAACTATGTTTCCAATATTAGCATGATGGCATTTGGCCCAAAGGGCGATGGGAATCCTCCAAGGCCATCCCTAATAGGGATGGGTCCATTTGGTTGGTAATGGGTTTGGGATGGCCAACCCACCCATGCTCAGTCATTTAACCGTTCATTCAGTCAACAGCAGCACATTGGGCGCAACACCCAAATTACTATTTAAGGGCTTTGAACCCTCATCAATAGCGCCCAATATTTGTTCAACTGGTCTGGAAATTGAATTATAACCATCAGGCGATCCATCTGATATCTCATTCTTCATGCTTTTACAGTCATTTGAATTTTGGGCATCAGCCAGATTGCCAGCTGAATTAGACCCAACCAATTTCAATTCAATAATATTAGCACAGATTTCAATAATTCCCTGAAACAGTTCTGCCGAGGTAAGTGTGGGTAAGGGAGGTGGGATTTGAAGCAGATGAGCTGTTACCCATCGCTCATCTACTATGTGAGTGAGGTTGCCCTGAGTGATGAGAGGTACCGACATCCTCTTCAGTGTTTTTATATTTGGGAACAGGAAGATGGCCCAATCGAGAGCCAGTGGATGTTCCCCAAGACTTACAGGAGCCGCCCAACACCCTCAGCACACCCTTTGAGGTAGTATTAATAAAAGGCCAGAAGGGATACAAATGTACTAGCCCAGTGGACCGCTTCAATGGATGATAACTCTGAGAAGATTGGGCAAACTCTAGCCACCCAACAGTGGAAGAAACTCACGAAAAAAGTCAGGCTTTTCTCAGATAATGTCAGGGAAATTGAAGCGCATGAGGTCGCTGGAGGGAAAGACACAGGCCAAAAGTGATATAACAAGGCCAAGTGACCCAACAAAATGAAGAGACGTCCTAAACGGTCAGTATTGTGTTTCCATATAATTTTGAGAAAAACGCACACCAAACTGGCCACAACCTTCAGGGACAAGAGGCCCTGGGAGCTGGGAAGGGTGGCGTAAAATCCAAGGCTAAGTCCAGAAAAATATGAGGAGGCGGAGCTGGCAGAATATGTGGCGGAGTGGGTGGAGGGCTACGTACAGAATGGGGTCCAAACTAGAGTGGAAAACGAACTCCAGCCATCACAGATTGTCAGAGAAGTTATTATTTTTGTCTAAGAAAACAAAAAATATACAGGAAATTCGCCTAAAATTCCTATACTTTATTAGGGTGATAAGAGTATCTGAGAAAAGCAAAGCCTTTCTCATCTTGGGGCTTAATTTATAGGGGGTTTCTTCATGAAGATTTTTGTGGTTATTGAGATCTGATATGAGCTACAAATTCATCGTTTTTCAACAAAATCAAAAATTTTCAAATTTGGCCAGATTTTGTACCCTCATATCTTGTGATTTTCTGGGTCTTGAGTTCGATTCCAGCCTGGTCTTTTGCCTCAAATGAGCCGTTTTCCTCAGCCCTGGATGGCAAAGCCAAAGCCCATTTTTTGTCAATGACCTTAAATAGGTCATAAGTGACCCTTAAGGGTTCTGGTATCTGCCCCAAGGGCTTGTTGGACTTGGCTTTAGAATGGTGGTTAATTCCAGAAAATATGTCACTAGCTGTGACACTGATGACAGGGGCTGAGAATATGGAGCTTTGATGTATTAGTTACATTTGGTTTGCCAAGAAAAACTTCAGTGAGATACTCACCACCACTCTTTTAGTTTTGTATTGGCCACCGGTGGCCAAGGCTTTTCCTAACTTTGGATGGTGCAAAGACCAATACTGTGCCCTTTACAATGCTAGCCCAACCTCTACTCAACATTTGGTGCACACTATTATCCTCAAAGAGATTATAAAAAATATACTTAGTTTTGAATTAATTTAATTGCAATTAGTGATTGAAAGTGAAAGAAAAATTTATAAAATTGGTTGATTTTTATGTTCAATGGGTTTAACTAAGCAGGTCAGTGGAAATAAATATGGTTTATCTGATACAGTTTAAACATTATAGTAAAGCACAGGATTCTTAGTTTTTAAAATTTAAAAACTGCCCAATCTGGTTCCCCTGATTAATAAAATACCTTTACCAAGTTAGTTAAAGCTGGTTTTGTAGTTTAGAAGACGTGTCACAAACACATAATAATTTATAATATAGAGAGATACTTTGGGTAGCAGCTTGGTGTTATCTGATTGCTTTGATAGGATTATTTTATTTGCCCGTGATCAGTTTTTGAACATTTGATAGGATACAGTTTAGGTTTGAGGGTAATTAGTTATTATAGATAAAAGCAAGCGTGTATGTGTGGGTTTGTGTGTGTTTGCACAATGCCCAGCCAAAACTACAGCATGTAGAGCATTAAAAATTTGGATATAGGTGGACAGTAGGGGGTCCATGTGCACCTTGAAGCCCAATTTTATTTCCATAGTAAAATTAAAAAGTTTCAAATTTTAAGAAGTGAATTTTTTTGTTTTTAATTGAATTCATTATATTGTAACGCTGAGAAGTTTGACTTTCAGTTAGCTAATATTTTAAATGGTTTTGGCAAGCGTTTGGTGGTTTTGGGTGTTTTGATACATTTAGTTTTAGTTTACAAAGCGGTTGTTGTTTGGTTAATTTGGTATCTAATAATTTTTGCTTAGGGGTTTAGTGGTTTAGTTAATTCATTTAGTTTAATTGGGTATGACTGTGTTGTTGGTGATTTTATATTGATTCAATAAAAAAACTTTTAATTTTGTCAATAACCCTCTATAAATTAAAAAAGAATTGATTAGGATCATCAGGTAAACTTTAAGCTCACAAAAAAATCTGTTAAACAGGGTATCAACAAGAATTAGCCTAAAATTTTTTTACAAAACTATCATTCTGCTTTTTTATTTATATTGGATGCATTACATTGAGAAAATAACCAAAAAATCACCAAACTTGGCATAGATACTTTATAAAGTTTGGGAATTGTAATATACCTTTTTTAATAAAACCATATAAATTTTAATAATCATTTCTATATAAGATCTATAACATAAATGTTTCTATAGTAATTATATACCAAAAATTGGCTGAGAAATTCATATACATCTTATATGATAGTTTTATAGGCTTTATATAGTGGTTGGTAGTTTTTGGTTGTCTTGTAAGTTAAAAGATTGGTTTTTGCTAGGTTCGTTTTTTGGTTGATTCAGTGAACTCATGGTTTCAGGTAGATGGTTGATATTTTAGTTAATTTGATAGGTTTAATTGATTTTGGATAAGCGGATGGTAATTTTATAATGATTTAATATAATTTGGTTTCAAAATTTTTATTATATTCATATACTAATTAAAATAAAATTGATTAGGATCTACTGGTAAACTTTAAGCCTACAAAAAAATATGATAAACTGGGTATCAACAATAATTAGCCTAAGTTTTTTTATGAAAGTATATTTCTGTTTATTTGTGCATATATGATATACTATCACATGAACAAAAGAACCAAAAATCCCTAGCTTTTTTTAACTACTTTAATAATTTTAGAAATGATAGTATGCTATTTTCAATAAAATCATCTTTTGCTTTAGCCATAGGTATATATAAGATCTAAAACATATACGTTTCTACTAGTAATAACATAAAGTTTTGGTTGAGAAAATCATAATCTTTTTATTCAATAGTTTCATAGGTTTTTATAAGTGGTTGTTAGTTTTTGGCTGCTTTGAGAGTTCAACAATTAATTTTTGCTGAGCGTTGGTTTGTTTTTGGTTGATCTGATGGGTTCAATAGTTTCAGGTAAGAGATTGATGGTTTAGTTGATTTGGCAGGCTTAATTAGTTCTGGCTAAGTGGTTGGAGGTTGGAATATTCAATAGGATCTTTGATTTCTGAACTTATTGATGGCTATCTACCCATATTTTTTATTTAACAGAGGTAAGCCAACCAGGGGACAGATAATACTTATATATGTAACGGGATAGGGTGAGGTGAAGTATAATGAGATTTAGGCACCCCAGAGTAGATGAGCTAACCCTGTTGTCAGCGAGGTACCGCCATGTATAGGGGGGTTGAATGCCTTACTCCAAAGTGGTTTCCCCTATTATGAAGCAGGTGTAGAGGATGGGTCCATATGCAGAAACCAGACTGAGAACCATGTTTTAACAAGTTGTTGTACTTTGGTCTCATGTATCTGTAAATCCAGCCTTAGAAGTATTCCAGTAGGTAAACGTGTAATCTGCTGATTGCCTCATGAATGGTTGGGACTGTGCCCTTGAACGCATCCAGTGTTACAGTGTCTATTGCCCACATTGCAATGGCGATTATCAGGGAGCAGAGTGTGGGTGGTACTAAGGATTCAAGTTGGAGTGCGAGGAGGCTTCTGAAGATTAGCAGCTCACAGTCATTTTGGGTTCTTAACAGACGCACAAATTCCCACCATATGGCTCTAGATTGGAGCATGCTTTGAGGCTGTGGTGTAGGGTGACATCCCCTCCACACACTGTACATGCTACATTAATAGAGTTGGAGCTATCTACTGTTCTGTAGGTTCTTTTGAGGTAACTCCAGGTGTTAACTCTTACCCTTGGCTGGAGGAGCGGATAATGTTTTAGCCTCCATATTGCCTTCTGTGTTTTGAAATTGTATGGGATGTCTAAAGCATCCAGGCGGTCAATTCTTGCAATGAATGGGGCCACGTCATGTGTGTCCCTCTGGGGGTGGTCATTTGGTTTCCTTAGTGTGTTGTGAGCTCTAGGCCTTCCCCTTCCCTTACTAGTGCCTGTGAGAGTGATGGTCCACCCTATGTGCCAAATGGTGCGGAGGAGGCTTTTAAAGTGAAGGAGGTTCCATGTGGGCCCACTGCATTTGGGCGGTTTGCAAGGTATGTGAGTAGGCTGGACGGTTGTGTGGGTTGGATATTTTGAGCGCCTGTGCAAAGTTGGCTCTCGCCGCTCTAAACCAGTGTTGTTGGCGAGTCTGGGGCTAGAACTTGCTCAATCCAGGTGCTCAATATGCGGTTGGCGTGGACCTCAAAGTGTATTAGGCCCATTTCTCCGCTGGAGCATGGGCCAAAGAGTATTCCACCCATAAAGTTGGCCAGGACCCAGGCCACAGCCTTCCCTTGATAAATTCAAGGATTGATTATATAAATTTAGGTGAGAAGTAGATTGCGTGGGTGAGAAGCCACAGCAACGAGAGGATGAGTGAGTTGGCATTTGTTACTCGCCCTTTTAGTCATGAGAATTTTCCCTTGAGGGAGGCAACACGTTTGGACACCCACTATAGTATATTGTTCTCAATTGTCTCATTGGCATACCCCCTGTTTCCAGACATATCCCAAGGTGTTGGAAAGGGTTGGTTGAAGGAGGTGATGCAAAGGGTAGAATGAGTGGTTTGTTCCTTTGTGGGGGGCTGTGAGGTTTGGGTGTTGTGGCCCAGTTGTTAGTGTACGTGTCTAGGAGGATTATTTCCGTTTTCCTTTTGTTGAGCGATGCGTTTCTCACAATGAAATATTCCTCTATGGTGCGTTCCAGCTGTCAAGCATCATAGTTGTTAGCTATACCTGTTATGCAGTCATCTGCAAAGGCTAGTATCTTGACTGTTGATTGGCCTTGTGCAGTTATGCCCATGAGGCATGAGTCATTGACGTGAAGAAGTGAATCAGTAATGAAGTTATAAAGCAGTGGGTTAAGGGGGTCCCCTTGTTTGAGCCCTCTGTGTGGTATGATCTTGTTGTTTAGTAAGCCAAGGCCGCATACAGCTATGGATGCAGATTCTGTAAGGAGCATCAACCAGTGTATGAATCTGGGTGGAAGTTTGAAGGCGCTTAGGCATTCCTTCAGGTATGGCCAACTAACGCGGTCATATGCCTTCTCCTGGTCTAGGAATACCAGGAAACCAGTTGATTTGGACTGACACTTGTTGGTGACAGAGTGTATATTGGTCCATATTGAATGCCCTGCTATGAACCCAAACTGATCGGGTGACAGGACTTTGGAGTCTATAGTGCTTAATCTGGTGGCTAAAACTTTTGTAGGTAATTTTGTATCAGAGTTATAGAGTGCTTTTGGGCGCCAGATGGCTAGGTATAATTTGTCGCCCTTCTTAAACAGGGTTATGACATAGGAGTTCTGGCCACCAGATAAGAGCGTGTCTCCAGCAGTAACTGGTTCATTGATGCCAAGAGGATGAGCGATTTACTTGAAGTATTTTTTGTAAAATTTGTAGGGTATCCTATCAGGTCCTGGGAATTTCCTACGTGGTGCACCGCAGACTGTGTCCCAGAGTTCCTCCGGTGTGATTAGGTTTAGGAGTTTATAGTCCAGCGGTGCACTTTGTATTTCACCGGTATGTATAAAATCTTTATTTTTTTGGGTGTTGGTTGGGGTGTCGTAGTATAGTATTATGTAGTAGTGATGTACTTCTGCCTTGACCTCTGCTGGGTTGCTTGCCACAGTGCTGTCACCTTTGTGGACCTGTGTGCATGTAGGCTGGTTGCCGCAGGAGTGGAATTGGTTGAAGAAGTATGTTGAGCAGGTCTTGTCTTCTTTTATGAAATTACATTTTCTAGATACTTTGATTCTGTGCTGGTGTTCAAAGATGAGGGCGTTTAAGTGGGAAGATATTCTTGCCCATTTGCACCCCCAGTTTGATATAGCTGGACTTTAGGGTGTTGAGCTCAAGGTGGTCCAGTTCCGCTAAGGTGCGCCTAGTTGTGGCTGTGTTGATGGTATACTTATATGAGGCGAGATGGCGAGTTTTATTTATTAGTTTGGCTTTTGAAATTTGCCCAGGTTTCAAGGGATCTGATACAAATGCGGTTGCAAATTTTGGTCTATGGCCTCATGTTTGACCCAGTTGGATATTTGGGGAACTTATATTTTCTGGGTGTAGCTTCCTCTAGGTAAACAATTATGTTTGAATTTGGGTTGGTGAAAGCTGCACTTAAATGAGTCAGTGGTCAGAGAAATTGATATTTTCTATTGAGAAGTTGAAGATGTTTAACAGTGGGTTTTTGGTGTGAGGATGAAGTTGATGCAGCCCTTTGAGATGAGCGTTCCCTCACATATGTTGGGGTGAGTCATGTGAGGAAGGAGTGGTACCTGGGGGAGGGCATTGTGTAGGCCAAGGGATGCCTTCATTGCACGGAATTTGATGTGCCCCTGGGAGTATCCTTTGGGGCTAGGCCATTGGTCTGTGTTGATATTATCCCAGCAGTTGAAGTCGCCCAACAGGATGGTATCTGGTGGGAGTTGTGTGCGTTGGGGAAGTTTGAGGAATTGTTTCCCCTCAGCTGCAGTGCATGGTTCATGGATGCATGCTATAAAAATTGTGTCCTCTTGGCTTGAGATCATTGCTATAAGGATGGGTCATGCAGATATGAAAGGAAAAGGGTATTTTTCAATTTTTTGTTATTTCAGATGACCACCACACAGTGGGACATCTATACCAATAGGATGTGAGACCCTGGTTGACCAGGATCCCTCTTCCCCCTGTAGGCAGTGACTTTCTTGGATAGCCAAGATATCTACAGGGTGTTTTTGCAGGAAGTCCAGTTTTTGGCTTGGGACGCTTGAGCCCTGGCTCCCAGGATGGTTAGCGTCCCTATTGACACTGAGGCGCCTGCGGCACCTCAGGAGTAGTTGGGAGGCCATCCATCCCTACTCACCATTCATTGTCTTTGATTTGATCCAAGTCACTGGGCCATTCCACTCTGTGTCATTGTCTGATCCCTTACCATAGCCAATAGTGATCTGGTCTTGCGGTTTTTAGGGTTTAGTCACATTTTCCTGCTCATGACCTATGGTGGCTTAGTGTGGTACGCTGATTGTTTTCTGTGGTTGCAGGTTTGAATTTGTAGAATTGGGTCCCACATTTTTGCCCATAGTGGAGCTGAATTGTCTTATTAAGTTCGTTTAATTGATATCATGTAGTGATTCAGTCAAATTGTTGATAGAAATTTTTAGCTTAGGCATACTTCTCTAATTGAGTAGCTTGGTTAATTTCATTTATGTCCTCCTTAATTTGGATGGGGTTGATGGAGGAGGCTGCAAGTGATACATTTTTGGCTGCTGCCTGTTTGTGAGCCTTCTGTACCATTTTGTGTAATTTAAGTGATACTTGTTCTATGAGGATGTATTGCCTATCCTCTCCCCAGAGGAAGGCGTGGTTGGCGTCGATTATTTTGGTGAAGTCTTTGTCATCTTCATCCATGGCGTCGTCACAGAAGTCTGGGGCCAAAATGCCCTCCTTCACGGGGCATGCATATTCCTTGTGCCCCAATGCGTTGCAGTGGTTGCAGATAGGCAATGAACGTTCCAGTGTGACATAAAATAATTTTGACGCTCCCCCATCTTGGAGGTTCAACACCGCTGCGCACAAGGATTTTGTGTTGTCTGCAGCCACTTTGGGGATTGGGTTGTTTATTGCGATTTCTTTTCCTATGCACAGGTTAAGCATCAGTTGAAACCGCTGAAGTTAAAGATGTTTAATTTTTACATAGATGGCAAGTCCAAGTCAGAGCTCCTCCTTGATTACCTTGTGGGGAAGGTTGATATGGAGCGATCCAAAGGAGATAAATAAAGTGTTTGCTTTGTTCAATCTGGTGCACGCAGTGCGCACAATTCGTTTTCCCTTGGGGATGGCAATTTTGATGCAGACTTTTGTATTGGTGTCTGCATCTTCTTCGGTTTCAAAGCCCATATAGATCCAGACACAGTGGATGGTATGGGTGGTAACGTACACTGCGCAGGGGAAAAGGGAGGCCTGTGCCTCGCCCAATTTCACCTACAGAGGTGGAAAATAAACCCCTATGAAAAGTCGGAGCCTGTGCTCTACCTTTAATAGGGTTGGGCTTATTTGATTTCCATGTATAAGCTTTATACAGTAGTGAACACCACAAATCCAGACGGTGATGAGTTTGTGGTTTCTGGCGGCATTGGTTCCCAGTCTCCCTCCAGGGCGTTTCTTTCCCTTTTTTGCACCGTTTTTCCCATTGTCTGATACAGCTTTCACCCTGGTTTTTTGGGATTTGTTGAAATCGCCCATCTCACCTGGGTGATTATAAAAATTGCTGTTCAAATAGAATTATGGTTACTAATATTATCATTATGGGAAAAAACTGCTATCTACCAATATTAGAACTAAAATAAATTAGAATCATCTGTAGATTATAAACACTGTAGCAAAGCATGGGTATTCTACTAGTCTCAGATAAATTGCCAAAGTAATAACCGTGGTGTTCACTACTGGGGACCCATTGATCAACCACCAAAAAATAAAAAAACAGTCACCAGCCATGTTACATCAGGACAAATTGATGGGGAATGCTCAAAGCCCGCTGCGCCAGCTGTTTATGAAGAACTTAAACTTGCTTTAGACGCGGTGCTAAAGAAGCAGGATGAGCTTCATCAAGAGCGTAATGATGTAAAGAATCAGTTCAATGACACGTTCAGCGAAATGAGTGTCTTTGGACTGAAAAGCAGGTAGCTTGCCATCACCTGGACAACAGTATTGAATGACTACATTGTGCATAAAGGAAGTTGAACAGCACCTCTCACCCTCATGCCCTCATTAGGGGGCGGACAAAGTGCAAACGCTTGCGCAGGAAGATATGTATTATTATGAGTATGAGTTTGAGTACCCAGTTAAAGAGCCTTTCCACAAAAACACAGGTAGTGGGAGCTACTCCGCCCATTATGGCAGCCTCAAAGATGGCTTTGTTTAGGTGAACTAATTCTCCCAGGTGATGGCCGTAATGCCAATAAAGGGACCCACACTACCTCTGAATCAATGGACAAACCATCCGCCGCTGGCCCTACTGACCCAATGTCCTGATGAGATATCTCCTATCAGTCTCGACCAATTCCTCAGTATGCTCCAGGGCTCACAATTGTGAGTGAGAAGAGGAGGCTTGTATCAATAAGATGACTCCATTTAAATGTGAAGGGAACATCTATGGGTTCTTTAAATGACAGAATATGTGGCGGAAAGAGCCTTGGATTGAGCCAAGGCTAAATAGCTGATATCTACCTTGGATGTTGGGAGCGCCGATTAAGCCACTTGGGATCTTCCAAGAGGTTCCATTACATACCAAGAAGTGAAGGATCTGGTGCTACAGCTGTTTGGAGGTACTTCCAAGATGTCGTAGTGCAACTTTGAGTTCTTGACCATTGGGTTCTTGTATAATGAGACCCTCACTGAATTTTCTAGATAATCTACAGCGGAAGACCACATGTTTCTTGGGGCTGACACTTTATCCAAATACAATGTGGGCTTTGCAATGACCTCCATAGTGAAGCCATACTGTGAATTTTACAATGTCATGGAGCCAATTTTAGAAGAAGACGCACCCCTGATTAAAGTTGTTTAATTTTTTCACCGTCTATCTGCTACCTTTCCTCCGCCCAATACAGTGTGAAGACATACTGCATCCATTGCCAGTTTTTATTTGGAAGAATTCTCCCGTCCTGTTCATATTCTCCTAGTAAACCCAACCTTATTATAATTATTTTCCTTACACTTGCCAAGCTACCACAGCATTTTAACTTAAAATCTAGTTCTGCTTACAATAATCTTCAGCAGCCCAACTTCTGACCTAGACCTAATTAAGTCAACCATCAGCAGTCAGCCCATCAACCTGGCCCATAGTCGTCAATCACAAACAGTCACTTCATCAGCCTGGCCCATCTTATGAAAACCATGGACATGGACCTTACTGGGTAAATAGTTCTGAATGCAGTCACCCTGGCCAACTTTCCCGGAGCTGCCTCAGTCATCAGGTTCACTAAATACAGCAGGATCAGTACTAGAAGGGAAAAGATGGAATGCAGTTGAGTGGTACTCTCTACCTCAGCTATTCCAAACCAAACATCCCACCTGAACCTATTGAAGTATATTTGGTGGAAGTCCCTCAGTATGATAATGAGTTCTTATATCTGAAGCTGGTTGGAGGAGTAAATGTATTAACCTGATTGTAAGCCAAGACCGGAGAATAAGAGGAACCTCAGGAGCAACCAAAGTCTTAAGCCTGTCAGATTTTTGAACAATTTTCTTTAGATGAGCTGATCCCATCCTCAGATGCACCTTCCCTAAAAGGAGTAAACATCATCCTCCTGATGGATGCTATTATTAAAGAGTACCCTAAAGTTGTGAGGGGATTATGAGATTCTTTGGGGAAAAGGGATCCCTTATATGTCCATGTATTAAAACAGCCAAATTTCTTCTTATTATGATTGTACACACTGTGACATTTATGTAGCAAAAAAATAAAGTTTGCGTTATAATAGATATTGGCGCCCCGGTCAACATAGTTTCCACTAAGCTTGATGGATAAATTGGCATTAAAACCTGATGTGGAACATTGAATGGTGTATGGGACTGCTGGAGTGGAAAGCATAATCTCTGAGGGATTTTACAGTGCGTTACCTTTGCAGTTTTTGTCAATTGACATTATAGCTCCGGAGATTGTGTTACCAAACAATATTTACAACTTGTTAATTAGAACTGCTTTTATGCGACACTTTGGTGCTGTCATTGATATGATGTAGGAGACCTTCAAAATTTTTGGGGCAGTGGATCCCAAATTTATTCTACCTCCAGAGGAGTACAAAAAGGATCCAATGCATATGGGACACGTCAACCTTGCTTATAGTGATGGGGTAAATATGATTTACTATCATTGAATAAAAAAGAAGACCTGGGCCTTCCCTCAGCAGATATATGAATACCAGGAGCTGCCACTCAGAGCTGCGGGTCCATATCCATCCATTCTGGCCACCAATTAATAGTGAACACCAAATTGGTGGTGGAAGTACCATCTGGACTCTAATGAAAAGTCGTTGGCCCTTAACAGCAATTGCGGTTTAAGCCCTACATGCTCCAGGCATTAAAGTACTGGGTACGGGAGATCATGGTATATAGCAAATCTACAAAAAGAACCATTTAAAATCTTCTGGCATCAAATAGTGGCTTATCTACACTTGAACCTTGTTGAGGAGGTCCTTTGGGTTCACGAGTTTGGGTCACTGGATGAATTTGGTCTACTTGTTGAGCTGCAGCCCAGATTAATGATGGTGGTCCCAAACAAAAAGTTAATAGGGTTCTCAGAGGAACAAAAAGATCAGGCAATAGCTTTACTTTAAAAGTATAAGAGATTTTCTCTCTCAATGACCACAATTTAGGATGTGCTTGGGTGTAGTCCATTAATTGGAAACTGGATATCATCCCCCATTAGATCTCAGCTAATCCACTGATCAAGAGCAGCTGAAGAAGTTGTCACTGAGAAAATTGATAAGCTGCTGGAGATGGGAATGCAAGAACCATCAAAGAGTCCATGGTTTCATATGTTCAAATTTTGAAAAATAAGGATGGTACCAATCAGTGGTGATAAACTACAAAAAGCTCAACAGTATCACCAAAAAGGACTTGTATTTCTGCTAAGGGTTGATGATTCTTTAATTTGGTTAGGCGGAGCTTATTACTTCTTAACAATGGATTTGATATTGGGCTACTGGCAAATCAAGTCGCCTGTGGAAGAACAGGAGAAACGCTCCATAATCACATCCAAGGGACTTTTCCAAGTGATACATATGCCTCAAGGGCTATGTAACGCCTGGATACATTTCAATGGCCCATGGAACCATCCTTGTCGACGTTAAGCTGTTGTGCATTCTAATGTACCTTGACAATATCAACATCTTCTCTCATACGTTTTCTGAGTACCTTACCCATTTTGAAGAGGTATTTCACTAGCTGGCTGAGTCAACATCAAGATCAAGCCCCATAAATGTCACTTCAATAAGGACTGACTGGAGTACCTAGGGTTTTTGGTAGATGTGACTGGGCTGAAACCTCAGCTGGCCAAGGTGGAGGCTATCCAAAAAATGACTCCGCCAAACATTAAGCGTGACATACAAGTATTTTTGGGGATAGTTGGATACTACCAACGTTTTATCTCCAACTTCAGCTGTATTGGAGGTCCGCTGTTTGGGTTTCTAAAAAAGGATGCCGTGTTTAAATAGATGGAACGTTGACAATTCGCCTTTGATATACTTTTGATGGCTTTAATTAGTGCACTGGAGCTTCACTATCCAAATTTTGATAAAGACTTTATTTCCAGACGGATGCACATCTTTCCGCCATTGGGAGGTTCTATCTCAACAAAACGGTGAAGGGGAAGAGCAACCGATTGCATAATACAGTTATAGCTTGAACTGTCACAAACACAATTACATCATGACTGAGCAGGAGTGCTTAGCGGTGATCTATGCATATAAGCAATTAATTGTTTACTTGCATGGAGTGGAGTTTAAATGTCATAAAGGATCATGCTTCGTTATGCTGGTTGCATATCTCAAAGGGCCCTAAGGGCGTCTAGCCCGAAGAGCTCTAAAATATAGGCTTATAACTTTAATATCTTCACCAACTTGGAGCAAAGCACAAAAACGCCAATTGCATGTTGAAACTACCAACAATTGCCATCTCAGCGGATTTAGGCAAAGTGATATATGATAAGATGTTTAGCAAAATTAAGATGAAGAACTATTTCAAGTCATAAAGGCGTTAAATGAGATGTGAGCAAATATCTTTAAGTGTAAAGGCGAGCTATATAAGCGGATTGGAGATTCTATGATGAACTTTCTGCGACCCTTGGCATGGCCGAGTATTTCATGAGCGCACACTAGAAAGTCAAAAATGTTGGATTGTGTAAGAAAACGGAATTGTTGTGCTCTTGGTATAATTGGGAGAGCATTAACTTTGACGTGCTTGAGACAATTTTCTGCTGTCACAGTGTCAAGTGGAAAAGCCGTTCCACAAGAAGACCTCATACTGATTGGTGAAACCACATTTTGCTTGGCATATGGTTTCCTTTATTGTCATTGACCCCTTGCCGATGGGAGCTAACTAGTTTAATTATTTTGGTGGTGATTGACCACTTGACAAGGTGGGTAGAAGCATGTATAATCAGGGATTTGGGGCAGTCACAGTGGCCAAGTTCATAAAAGAATGCATAATCCAGCGACATGGCTGCCTTCAGTTCATCCTCGCTGATAATGGAACAAACTTCACCTCTCATCCTGCTGAAGCAAAATAAGTTGGTTGCCATCCGCGGGGTTTTGATGACCCCATATCACTACAAGTCCAACAATATGGTTGAGAGAGTTAATGGGACATTGGTGAACATACTTTAGAAATTGGTAACATATCATCCTTCAGATTTAAGTTCCCTTGTTTTACCGCCATCTTTGCCTACAATATTAGCTATCATTCTGCCATGGGGAAGAGTCCCTCCAGTTCTTATATGGAAGTCACCCAGCTCTAACTTCCCTCCTATATGCTTGCATGGAAGATACTGGCGGAATGGATTCACAACATTACTTGACTAACCTGGCTAACACTTAAATCTTCAAACTGAAGCGTACTCTTTAAGCTTGGATAAAAAGATAAAAAACGAGGCCACTTGTCAGGTATGATGTAGCAGACTATACCAGTTCAGAGAAGGAGAGATGGCTTTGTTTCATGACCAGCACAGCGTTGTCAGAAGCATAAGTTAAAAAATATTTGGGTTGGTTCATTTAGTATAATTGAGACAACTAGTCAAAGCCTACACTATCAAAGACTCTTCAAGAGGTTAGATCTTTACAATTTCATGTAAATTTCCTCCAAGTGTATAAACAATAGGAGACTTATCATCCAGTCAAGTGGGGGTAATATTGAGATTTCAATATGACTGGATAATATGCCTAAATATCTTCAGTGGAATAAAGTAATATTGGACGAGACCAAGTAATAGCATTATATTGGTGAAATTTCCTTGTTTAAGGCGGTAATATAATAATAAGTTCAGAATGGATAATTAATGGATTGCCTACAAATAAGGGGATAAGGCGATTGTTGAGATTCTAATATGACTGGATGATAAGCCCATAATAGCCATGGAAGACTGGCTGAAACTGCTGATAATAATTATAGAGTATGAATATTAAAGTGCCCTGAGATGAGGTGATATTGGGTCAGAGCGGATGGTTATTGGATTGCCTCCAAATAACGTGGTTAGTAGATGTCAATGCACAATAAATAATTGATAAGTGCTTCAAACTAAAGCAATAGTGAATTTGATGAATGTAGACTCTGCTGGAATCAATGAGAATATGGGATCAAATAGTCTAATCAAAAGGGTTGGTATCAACCAAAGTCGCTAACATATAATTGAGAAGAGAAGATTAAAAATGAGAGGATTTTTATTAGGAAAGAGAGTGGAACAACGATGATCCACTGAATATAATACATAAAATTACAAAAAGTGCTGGTGAAGCAATTGATCCATATTATTTTATTTATTTATTTATTTATTTATCTATTTAGTTATTTAATTGTGTTCCAAGGACTGGCAATCTTTTTATCATCCGTTTTATTGCTCAGTGGGTTTGACCCTTGCAAAAAATAGTCTCAGCATATCTGCAAGGTATCACTAAAATTACAACAGCGATGTCAACTCACATCAAATATTTAGTAAATCCCCAAAACTAAGGCAATAATGACTTTTAGGGATACTAGACCCTTCTGGGACCTCACAGTTACATTGATGAACCAATGAGGATACAGCAGTAGAGAACAGCCTAAGCAAAAGAATTGGTGTCTATTAGATTCACTGATTTATAATCAAGAAGAGAAGATAGGAGGAGGAGGATTGTTGGTGGGAATAAAGAAGCAGAGCAGAACGAGTCTGCTAATAAAAATAGTCTATTAAAAAGTGGTGTGGTTTGAGCCAATTGTTTCATATTAATTAAGTTCTTTAACATTGTCATGAGGATTAGTGACTCCTATATCGTCCATTTATTGCTCAGTTTTTTTGACCATGTGCAACTCCTACGGCGTATCTCAAATAAATCAGTAAAGTAATAAACTATTTATAGGCAAATAGGTCTCATCTAGATTGATGATTTTTGAATGCTCACATAAAAATTAATTCA
This sequence comes from Massospora cicadina, assembly GCA_022478985.1. NCBI lineage: Eukaryota > Fungi > Entomophthoromycota > Entomophthoromycetes > Entomophthorales > Entomophthoraceae > Massospora > Massospora cicadina. Next base: position 18,074 of record JAKSZP010007031.1, on the reverse strand, counting down.
TTTTAATTTGCAGCTTTGATCTTTAAATATCCACACTGCAGGGGACCTTTTAAGAGGTATTCCTAACCAAATAGGTAAGACTTATTAAGCACCAATTGACCTGGTGCAATGTGGCCCCAAGGTTCCATACTTAACGCTATGTTGAAGGTTAGGGTCAACTTTGACCCAATCTAGCAGATACAAGGATATAAGAATTATGGCAAGTTGGTGTTATTAGTGGCTTGAACTTTCTAATTTGAACACTAAAGACTTCTACTTTGATGACTGGAAACATAAATTGTAGTTGTAGGGCAAAGAAAAAAGTTGGAGGGGTATAGATAGACAAGCGTAATCTAAATTACAGTCTTCATTTTCAATCGACATATATGCAAAATTGCTAGTGGAGGGGGCATCAGATGAAATAAGTCAAGAGAGGTAGATGGTTGAGACGTAAGGTCATATAAACATGAAAAGCCACTCTCCAAGTTGACGGGTATTTTTCCCTCTTCATCAACAATCCTCTTATAGCTTTAATGGCGGCATGCCAACGTCTAACACAGTAAGTACATTGTAAATTCTTCCTATAAACTCCTTTCCTCTCAAGAGCTTTGAGATGAGGGCATCACTTTGGATTTAGCTGGGTTTTGAAATCTGTTTTGTAGACTGATGAGGATTTCAAAAAAGCCTCCTTGATGTCCAGTATGCTGATGAAGTTTCTCTTATCAACACTGATGTCTAACTATAAATCTGTGCAAGATGCCAACTATAAGATGGCAGCCATTTAGCATCATCAGAGAGATGTTACCACAAGCAATCAAAGGTTGGCCTCATAGTAAAATCAATTTCAGAATTTGTTGGTGTTTTTCCATGTTTGATAGTACCCATGAAGTCTTGCTTCTGTGAAGACAGGGTCTGATCGCTCCTGAATTAATTTACCAAAACAGTCTTGATTTGACTCCATGTTTGGCTGTTTTTCAGGTGGGGAACCATGATTTCCTTGGCAATTTGACGCAAATAGGTTATAAGGTGTTTAACTTCCTATTAATCATAGCTTCTTATATGGTACTTTTTGTAGACATATAAAAAAAAGTGAGAATTCCTTCAATGGGGATGTACTTCACCTTAAATGTCATATTTTAGCTAGTAGAAATAGGTGTCAATAACCCGTTAATTTAAGTTGGTGCAGGAGATATAAAACATTGACTTTTTATCATTATATCTGTAGGTCGTATCTGATCAAGAGAGCCTAAAAAATGTTCACAAAATCATGTAGCTCCATGTAAAAAATTATTACTAAGGTAGAGGTGGCCTTTTGCGCAAATTGTTCAGTAAGCTCTTGTAATTCCAGCTTCTGGGCATCTATAACAGCCTTAGTATAGAGTTGTTGACCCTTTAAAGTATAAAGTTGGTTGGTAAGTCAAATAAGCTGGTCATCAATGAAGTTTATTAAGCAATATACAGTTGTGAGAAGCTACTGACATTCATGAGACCAATAGATATATCTTCAAGGTATAGTTAGGGTCAAGAGGTCAGCCACTAAGATTCACACCACAGCCTTGAGCTACAGCTGCAACTTTGTGATTCTAGCCAAGCGGCCTGATGAATTATTACTCAATCAAGATTAAGAGGCGTCATCTCTGGTTCAGTTACTGTAGGTCTATGAGAATCAGGAGGGCTGGGGCCCTGGTTACCAGGAGGCTCAGCTTTCCTTTGAATGCCATGAAGTCGTCACCCAGGTGCCCAAAAGGACAATTCCCCGATTTGCCCTAGTGGTCCTTGAGGGCTGGTATCCTGGGGATTCTAGACCCATAATCCCCTTGAGGACCACGGATTCCAGTGAGCCTTATGGCCAGGGGGCCTTGGTATTCTGGAGGCTCTTTAGTACTATAAGGGCTTTACGCTCCTAGACGGGATTAATGAAAAGTTTACTTAAATTGCATAACATCATCCCATTTCTCTACGAGGACAGAAAGACAATATAGGAGTGACATAATAGTATGTCTGATTTGAAGGTTAGCCTCATAAACAGCGGAGTCCACTCAAGTTGTAAGTTCATTTTGCAATTACGCAAAGGCAACTTAATCTATTTTGGGATTTCAGTATGCCCAAATCATCCAGCTCAACCATATTATAGCAATATCTGCTTATACTCTGGGAGTGATGTACCATAGCAGATGTAAGTTATCATAGGATATGTCATCTATTCTTGGATATAATTCCTAATGGGTAATTAACTGAAATTTAGGATTTTATTTCGCCAGATTATTAATGTTCTACCAAGGAGAATCCTGACAATAAAATATAGATCAAATTTACAATTTATCCAATTGATAACTTAAGCATAGTATATGAGTCAATTGGAGTTAGTCACCAATTGATAAATGGTTTATTATTATTTGGTAGGCATTGTCATTGCTTTGTAAGAACTTGTGAATTAATCTTTTAAGTTATGTAATCTGCTGTTAATGGATAAAAGATATCATAACCTAAGCAAGTTGCTAGCCTAATAAGGGTAAGCTGCTGGGGTTGAGCTAAAGTGTTGGGACACATTCTTTGAATCAACACAGAAAAGAGTGCATTCAAGCATCGGAAGATTATGAATATATTGATGAGGAAGGTAATCATTTGAGACGACTCCAGAGGGCTAATCATTGGCGATGGCTGCCTTTTCCTATTTGGATGCCAATGGAAGAGTTGGGCGCATTTTCTCCTATATATACCCTTGAATTTTTATTACTTTAAGCAAAGAAACAAAAAATCCAGAAAAGTCAGATATATATCTAGCCTATTATACATTTTGGTAACTTTACTATAGGGATTAGAGTTTAAGTATAATGATCCTTTGCTAGTTATTGCTTTTCATGTTTTCCATGAAAACTCATGTTATGAGAAGAAGGGAAAAATTCATTGGGAATCTATGAACCTACTAATAATAGGCTAAGTTCCATTACAAAGTTCCATTGTGAGGAAGAGAGAAGTTCACTTAGCTCAGAAGTACCTTCAAGGATAGAAGGAAGAGTGTTAGCACCGGTCTAACATTAAAGACAATACTCAATTAGGTTGTGAAGATTCAATTAGGGCATTAGACTTCATACTATTGTCAACCCATATTTTTAACAAAAATCTATACAATGCACACAACAGAATCTGTGCAGTAGACTAAAAAGTATACATTTGGTGCTCAGTACAGGGAGTAGCTGAGTAACCATACTTAATAATTTGAAATCTTGTAAGGTCACTGACACCGGACTTTGTTTATTGAGTGCTTATTTTTGAGAGCAATGTTTTGTTCTCAAGCACAAAAGAAGAAGCAGATTGTTAGAATCCATATGTATATTAATGAGGAAACTAGATTAGACACAATTGCCAAAAAAACTTCTTAGCTTTAATTTTAATATTTGGATAATGTAGTAGATGGCTGGGTGTACAATGTTTTGTACGTATTGCTATGCTCTATTTTTTACTTTGGTAAAATGTAAACTAGGAGCTAGGTATAATCACATCATAGTGGTCTGTACGCTGTTGCTCTGACACAACTGAAACGTCCTCATGTACAAAATACCCATTTAGCAGTTGTTGTATGATTGAGCTGAAGTTGAAGATTATTATTTGATATTCACTTTGGTTCACAAGGACACTTTTCCTCTTTACTCAGCAATAAACTCAAGGGTGTATTTGACAGGGAAACCTACCTCAAAGCGAGTATTGCTAATACAATGGGTAATACTACAAACTTTATTATATTGAGAGGCTTCTTGATATGGTTAATGTGAATTTGCTTGTACATTCTCACACTTTAACAGCAACTTGAACACCTGACGGAGAGCATTAGTTTTCTGTCAGCTTGTGTATAGTAGGGATGGGAGAAGGGGCAGGTTTTGAAGCTATTTGGAGCTGAAAGTGGCTATATAATATAAATAAATTTAAGTTCTAGAAGTACTGGGATGGCCAGGGCTTGCTGTATAAGATTGGTAAAGTCCTAGAAATTGGAAACTTGTCTAAAATATATAAAAAATAAACTATAATAGAAACTTTCTTTACCCTCAATATTACTTACCAAAACTTTTCTTTCTGATTACTATCACTTTTAGTAATACAATTCAATTCAAACAGCACAATTTGATAGTCAATACCAGGTGAGATAAGTATTAATAATAAAGCGAAGAGGTGGGCGAACGCGGAAAAGGGCAGCGGACCCATACCTGCACCACCCAAAGGTACCAAGCGCACAGGTACAAATGAAAATCTCAGTAAAAATAAAGAACCTGAGGTGGCGCCCAACGCAGGTTTCATTAATTCTTTGGTAAAATACTGCAGCTATATGGAAGTATCCCAATTGCAACCACTTTCATTGGTGGAACACAGGATATGAGTTTTCCTGGGCATAGAATTACTGACAATGTGGGAAAAGTTTGGCGAAGCCCAACATAAATTTTACCCTTCATGTGGTGAACTTAACTACCCATAATATCCACAGAGGTTGGGTAGATCTTGGGTTCAAAACCACAGAAGAAGTGAATGAAGCAGCAAAGGTCAGAGTGGTACTCAACCTTCCTGATGGACAGCAATTGGTACTGACCAAATGCACCCGTTATACTGAATCCAAAGACATTTTTATAATTTTGATTATCTTCTAACCACACTGGCGTGCACAGTAGTCAAAAAACATCTCCAAGAAGGCTTGGAAGCCTACAGAGAAATCAAAAAATTCGAAATGCAAAGATTCCAGCTGATGCTGACCCTTAGCATGGGGAAGGCAATTGCAATAATTTCAATGAACCAGGATTTAGTAGAGGATATTATAAATATCCCTCACATAGCATCCTTCACCATTGATGGGAAAAAATCCCAGCTGTTCCGTGCAACAGTGGAAAGTGCACTTCTAATATTCAACCACTGCCAGGCCTTTGGGAACAAGATTCATGCTTGTCCTATAAAGAAGGCCTGAGAGAAATGAAATTCTGTGAGGAGGAAATGGGCGAAGATGACTCAGAGTACGCCAAAATCATGGATACTACACAAGCCTTCAACTGGGGGAACACAGGCAGTATAAGATAATAGACCCTATTTCCCTGAAAGAATGAAAAATGGCCAAACAAGCTTGCAATCTGGTTGCGGCCAAGGCAAAGGCCTCAGCGGAATCAACCATATTGCCGGAGCAGATCCAGGAAGACATGGATGAATTCAAGTCAATGAACCAATCAGATCCCATGGAAAACCAAACACCCAATCTGACCAGATTGAGTTTGGTGGAACCCAATTTGGAAATGAACGCAGCAAAACTGGGGATTAGCGCACCCCTTGAAATTGTGGAATCTAACCCAATCAGGAATAAAAATCAACAATGGAATGCGCAAGAAAATAATGTGGCCAATAATAATCCACAAGTGCACTGCAATAACATTTTTAAACCAAGCAAAGCCAAGAGAGGAGTGAAAACTGCAGTGATGAAAGGGGCAGAATACACCCCAACTCCTACTCATGGTTATGCTCTAAGCAGCAGAGGTGCAGTGGAGAGCAATGTGAGTGAGGGAGTAGGGCCAGGAGGCCCTGCTAACCGCTCCTGAGGAGCATCAGGCATCTCAGAAGAGATAGGGATGATGAACATGGCGGGACTCATGGCCTTAATGTCCCGGGCCAAGAAGTTGAGTCTCCTACAAAGCCCATCTGTGGATATCCTGGAGGTGGTGGAAACCCACTGTCCACAGGGAGAGGAAGAGGCATGGGATAAAGTGCTCCTCCCAACAATATTGTTTTGGTCACTCCACTGTGGGGTGATAGTACGCGAAAACCAAAACTTTAAATTTATTAATAAAAATTTGTTCTTGGACAGCTGCGTACTCGCCATAACCTTCTCATGGCACACCAAAGTGCACACAATCGCCAGTGTGTACGCCCCAAATGGTGCACAGGACTGAAGAGAATTTATCACAGCCCTAACACAACTAAATCTACCAGCAAACACTTTTGTCTTAGGAGACATGAACTTCTGGATTAACCCAGAAACTGGACCAATGACCATACACAATGGAGATACCACAAGGGCAAGTGGAACTTCGAGTACTAAAGGCCACCCTTGGACTATATGATCCACTACCAAAAAGGCTATCCCTGCTACAAAGCATGACACGCCCACATGTACACAATTGTACACTTGTCTCTATGGCAAGGATAGACCTAATTCTCCCACCAATAATTTTACAGCACCAAAATTCAACAATTTAAAACTACAAAAATCGAATTTTCTAACCATTGGCTTATTTTGGTGTCCTACAAACTGGTGGAACCAAGCACCCAGATGGTGCAAAATACGCCAAGAAAGTTTAGCCAACTCGGAATTTCAATCCTGGATAAAGGAAATATCCTCAACCCAGGATTTTCAAACAACTTTTTGCTCAGACCCACTAACCACCTGGGAAAACTTCAAAAATCAAACCCAACAATTTAAACATACATTGTCTAGAAGACACAGGGTAGTTTCAGCCATTATCAAACACACTTTGGCTGAAATTGACCATCTAGAACCCAAAGTACCAAGCGCGGGATACAGCCCTGGATGGGGTCACAAATGGGCGGATGTTTCTGCTTAGCTAAACACCCTGATCCGTGAATGCAACACTGAGTTGGAGTTCAATATAAAGGCAAAAACATGAGAGATGGATAAACTTGCTCAAGCTACTTTTTCTTATGGTTCCATGCCTGGAAAAATACAATAGCTTGCACACAGGAACATCAACTGGACAAATCCATAGCGGAAACACCCAAAGAAGTTGTGACTAAATTGCACAAGTTTTATATAAAATTGTATAAATCTGAGCCAGTTGAACCAGAAAAAATAGAAAAATTCCTTAGAAGCACACAAATCGACACTGTGGCCCAAAATAACAATTTAATCATCTTAATATTATGTGAGGAAATATGGGAAGTAGTACACGGTGAAACAAGAGGGAAATGCCCTGGACCTGATGGGATTCCCTATGAATTTCACATAAGTTATTTTACTAACATTTCTAACATTCTTCTAGCTTCAATGAACAAGTGTATTATTAAAACATGCCTCCTACCTGGAGGCAAAGAAGCCTACATGGTCATTTTATTCATGAAAGGAGGCAGATTAGACCTCTCCAACTGGCGCCCAATTTTCCCAACCAACAAAGATACAAAAATCTTCACAAAAATTATGGCCAAATGACTAGGAGAAATTGCAACTGATGCGATATCCCCATCACAATATAGATTTGTTCCAAGAAGATACATATGGGACAATATACACACAGTTGCAAATGTCTGCCAGTCCAAAACCTCTTAAGCACTTGTCTTATTAAACTAACAAAAGGCATATGACAGGGTGAACTGAACCTATCTAAGGGCCTGCCTCCATAAAATTCAAGCTCCCAAATAGATTCATAAACTGAGTGATGTTGTTTACAGAGTCCAATACCATGGATGTATGGGGAGCATGATTCTTAATCAACCCATTCATCCCACAGTTAGGAGTCAAACAAGGAGACCCCTTAAGCCCTCTACTCTACAATTTTAGCTTAGACCCCCTAATCCGAAATACAAACACACTTCTCAAGGGAATCAATGTCAAGGGCCAACCACCAGTCAAAATGATGGCCTTTGCTGATAATTGTGTGGTGAACATATCCAACATTCAGGACGCTTCCAGAATTGAGAAGACAATACAAGACTATTCAGTCATAAGTAACGCATCACTTAACACTGAGAAAAAGGAAATTATACTCCTGGGGAAATATCAGACCCAGTGGATGCCATCTACCCAGGGCCAACAAACTAATACAACATCAAGACTCCTTACCAGGCATAGGAGACAAAAATCAGCAACGACCTCACTGAAACTTCCATACACCACCAAGCCAACAGCTGGTCCTGTTCATCACTTGGGAGCATGGTTGGAAGCAGGAGGTTACGCCAACTCCATGATGGAAAATCAACTTCTAGAAAAAATAACAAAACGCATTGCCTCTTTACATGGACACCAAACAGGTTTAACAGGAAGGGTTATGGTAGCCAACTCCATGATTCTATCAATCATATTGTTCACGGCCCATGCAATCGCTTTCTCACCATCCTTCTTTAACACAATTAACACCCTATTACGAGGATGGCTATGGTCCAACCACAACCCCCCTGTACATCTCAAAACCCTATTTGGCTTTAGAAGGAATGGAGGCATGGGGCTTACTAATTACATAGAGCAAGCGACTCATATACTAGGATCCTGGATAGCTCAGGTGACTAGCCCAGATCTTCCAGATACACACTGGGCCAGAACAGCAAGATATAACTTCACACGTGCACTCCAATTAAGAAACTCAGATCACCTGAACACATTAATCAAGTATCTGGCATCCCATCCTACAGCAGAAGGCCCACACGGCACTCCTACACATTTCAAACGAATAATCCTAGCCATGAGAAGAGTGACATGGCGGATCCACATAAACGACCAAACTAGTCTCTAAGGACGCCCAAGGCTATCCCATAGACAGGAAATCAATGCCAAAATAGTCACAGACAATAGAATAAGCAAAAAACCAATTACCATAGCCAGGATAGATTACCTGGACCATATGGACATACCCTACAACCTAGAGACTCAAAGAAGAGTATGGAGATACACACATCACCTTCTACTCCAACCCAGGATAAGAGCACATGTATGGAGGTGCATGAGGAGAGTATACCACACAGCAGAACGGTCAAATGCTACACATTCCTAATGTACAATATGTGGTCAGTATGGAAGCCTAGCCCACCGTTTAGAACAATGCCCAACATCAGTGGCTGTATGGAAAGAAGCCATGCTCCTATTCCGCCAAGAAAACGGACAACCATTCAGCCTAGCAAGAAACATATTCGCCATAAACATAACTCTCCAATACACCCATCTCTCAGGGCGTTAATAGTAGCAATAGCACTATAGACGATACACACAATGGTACTGGAATCGTTCACAGGAGCAGCGCAAACAATCCAAGAAGTCATCCATCGCTTCCACATCCATATATTGGAACACTTCCAAGCATGGCTGTTTGGACACATGACCCCCCATAACAGAAGGATAATCAACACATGGTTCCCCATATGGTTCATAAAGGTTGATCCATTCCTTCACACATGCTGCATCCAAGAATAAGCCAGCATAACTACCCTTCCCTACCGTCCTAAACTTGGTGATCCTGGAGACAACAAGAGGGGCCTTGAACCCTCTGGGGTGTCTTTAGTTGTGGAATTTCATTAGTTTCCTCACAATATCGGAAGTGCTTGTCCCCTGGTTGACCTTCCCCAAATAAATAAAATTTTACTTACTAAACGAATTTAATTAAATTAAGATAGTCTAAACTTTGTCTTCCAACCACCAATACTATCTAATGTCCTTGGATTCACCGCCAGCTCTCCAGTGTGCAGTGGCGAAACTCCCCCCCAGAGTTTTCTATCTGGAGGTAAAATGTGTTTAAACTGGTCCATCTAGCGTATTAAAATCTTGGATTGGTTCAGTCCGCCCAAGAATCTTGACACACACCTCATGTGTATCTAGTTAGTACTTTTTATTCCCTGTTATTCCCCAAAAAGCTTTATATGTTTCAGCCTTTAGTTTGACTATGGGAAGTTATTTCAAGATAGTGATAAACATATAATTAAACCAGCACAGGTGATAATGCAACCCACCAGATTCATCGACTTCTGCAACTAAAAGGGGTATTTCAACCTGGTATTTACATGTGAATTTGATGCCACCACGGCAACTGTGTCCTAGATTTCCAGAGCACCCCTATTTCCACCACTTGTACCAGGCTCTCAGTGGGCACCACTTTGGTGGTTAAGCTTGCTAGTTCTCCCTCTCACCTTCCTCCTGCAGTCTCCATCAGTAACTGATGGGTGGTTTGACAGCCTATGGCTTCAACCCATCCTACAATTTGTAGTCTCAAAATGGGGCCACACGCCTCTCTGAGCCTTGGGCGTTCGCCACAATCAGCCATGATTTTAATATTAATTGCTTTGGAGATTCCTCCCCATGCTGTCATCCCCTCTTCCCCCTACCATCCATTTTGGGCCTAAGTGAGGGTGGATGGAACATCTGTTCATCCTGTTTTGAGTTGGACCACTTAATGTGCAAATACACATCCCTGGTTGCTTTCACCAGCTCAGCGTCCTAATCCACAATAATTCACTTTTCTTCCAACCCCACACATTTCACAGTATTGCGTACTATCCTATCCCTTTCCTATATAAACTGCCACTACAGATAGATCTGAAAAAAACCAATCAGGCTCCTCCCCCAACCAGTACCCCAGATGCTCTTAACAATCATTGACAGTTTAGACAATTATTCGCCCATGCTTCCACCAAAGCAAACAATCATCAGCCATATGCTAATTGCCCATTTACATTTCACCTGAACCCTTGTGCCTCTTTAGCTGAAATTGACAAATCTGGTAATTCCTATTATAACCCTCTCTGCAAATTGAGCGGTTCTTTGATTCAGAATGGGATGGCAAGTACCCCCTTCATTTAAATGCCAACACAATCAAATGCTGAAATTATTCCACAGTGACCACTCTCTTGCTATCATAGCCGCTGCCACACCAGATTTAATCCTTTCACAAATCTGTCACCAAATCCGTGGCGATGCTCACAAGAGTAATTCCACTCCTGTTATCCCTTCACCCTCACCCTACAAAGCAAGATTACAATGAATCAATTAATCAAAGCCATAAATGACGCTATCCAGAAAGTGGTAGTGGTAGCACGGTATCCTAAAGCTAAGATTACCTTAATCAATATAATACTTTATAAATGTCCCTAATGCATGCATTAAAGCTGAAAAAGTTTTAGCAAAATATATCAGCGCCAATTTTAGCTAGTAATTTCCACAAAACATTGATCATCAGAGACATTAACCACACTCTGCATATGCTTTCAAATTTTGGTGTTGACTTGAAAATAAACCATTTGAACACTATATTTTTATGCTGATTACCCTGTTTATATCCTTTAAAAGTATCAGAAATGACAGCTTATTCCAACATTAACCTGAAAATTAGGTCCATTAACTGTGCATAATATGAGCTTTTCTTTCTCATAACAATCACTTTAGTTACTATGATTAATTCAAGCAGCAAATTTGGATAACCACACAAAGGAAAAATGGGCGACTTTATCAATAAAAATATACAACATGGGCGAGCGTCGCGACGAGCAGTGCACTTAATGGTGCAACTAAGGGCAAGAAACGCCCTGGATGGGGACCAGGAACCCAATCTGTAAAGAAATCGCAAACTCAGACACCATCAGGGTTTATGGTATTCACTGTAAAGCACGCGCAATATATGTACATTCAGTTCAACCAACCCTTATCAAAGGTGGAACATGGGATCAGACTCTTTCTTGGGGATGAGTCACCGACCCTGTGGGAGAAAACATGTGAGGCACAGCCCTCACTTTTCCCTCATGCGGTGTATGTAGCCACCAACAACATGAGCTATGGCTGGATCGATATTGGTTTCAAAACAGCTGATGAGGCTGATGCCGCAGCAAATATCTGTGTGGAAATTGCCCTCCCTGAGGGCAAAAAATTGTGTGCACCGCGTGCACCAGATGCAACAAAGCGAAAACTTTGTACATCTCTTTTGAATCGCTCCCCACCAACCTTCCTTGTAAGATAATTGAGGTGGAGCTCTGCAAAGGTCTCGTGGCCTATGGAGAAATTCAGCAACTTGAATTACAGCGATTTTCGCCTGATGCCCAACCTGTGCACAGGCAAGGCTATCACCGTAATCAATCCCTTCCCAGAAGTGGAAGAGGACTTATCCAGAATTCTTCACACAGCAGAATTTCACTTTGAAGATGGGGCCAGTCAGCCGCGTTCTGAGTTACACCAGAACACGCACCGCCCATTTGCAACCACTGTGGCTCACTGGGCCACAAGGAACACGCATGCCCTGTGAAAGAGGGCTTAATGGAAAATGACTATTGTGAGGAAGCAATGGATGAAGATAATTAAAACTTCGCCAAAATGACTGACAGTCACCACCCATTCCGCTGGGGTGAAGATGGACTATACTCCATCATGGACCCAGTTACAAGCAAACAACGTAAAGCAGCACAAAAAGCTCACAAGTGAGCAGCAGCTGAAGCGGCAGCACATGTGGAGTCCACCATTAACCCCAGACAAATTTGGGAGGATATTTCGGATATTCACTGAACCAATCAATCAGTACAATATGCCCAGGTCCAAAATTTTCACAGTAACCTGACTGAGTCAAAAAGCGACATCAGTCATGCACATATTGTGGAACAATGCAACCGCAATTTGGGTGAAAATGCGGTTCACAATTCACCAAAGTCAAACCTCAAAAATACAAAATCCAATCAACAATCTGCATCAAATCAACATGAGACCTGTGCAGGAAAAGTTGACGCAAAATGCAAAAAACTGCAATCCCATTATATTATTAGGTCAGATCAAGGGAACCAACAATGGCAGTGAAAGAGTTGGAGTACAGACGCGGAGCATGGCCAAAATGAGCCCTGGTGGGATAGGGCCAGAGGGCCCTCCCAATCGCTCCTGAGGCGCTGCGGGCACCTCAGTGTCAATAGGGATGGTAAACATCGTGGGAGCCAGGGCTCATACATCCCAAGCCAAAAAGCTGGCATTCCTGCAAAAACTCTTGTAGACATCTTGGCCATCCAAGAACTCACTGTCTACAAGGGGAAGAAGAATCCTGGTCAACCAGGGTCGCACCATCACAATCTGTATGGACGTCTCACTGTGGGGTGATTGTCCAAAACAACAAAAAATTTAAAAATTACAAATTCGTCATCACACTTTCATGGTCGAGTCTTGGTAGCAACAATCACATGGCAAGAGGAAATAATTTTTATACCATGTATATATGCACCGTGCACTGCAACTGAGAGAAAACAATTTTTTGAAAACATTCCTACTCTCGCCCTCCCACCAGATACCATTATGTTAGGCGATTTCAACTGCTGGGATAACCCCAATACAGAATGATGGCCTAATCCCAGGGGATACCCACCTGGACACATCGAATTCCACACAATGAAGGCATCTCTTGGCTTACAGGAAGCTCTTCCCCCCAATTCACCACTCCTTCCCCACATGACGTGGCCCAACATATGTGAGGGAGCACTCATATTGATGAGTCACATTGACCACATCCTCATCCCACAATACCACCACTCAAGAATCTCCAAATTTATAACAAAAAAGATCAATTTTTCTGACCACCGATTAGTTATGGTGCAGATAGCGCCAACCCAATCCCACACACAGATGTCGCCTTGGAGAAAGCTTCACCTAGAAAATATAAAATTGCCCAAGATATCTGACTGGGTTGAAAACAAGGCTACAAACCCAGAATTCACAACTCCATTCACTCAGATCCCATCGGAACATGGGAAAATTTAAAAAAGGATTTAATAGACAGAACCTGACATATTGCATTACGCAAGTACACCGCGGACACAGCCACAATAAAGCATACCTTGGCAGAACAAGACCACCTGGAAATAAATACTCCAAGACCTGGCTTTAGCCCTAATTGGGGACGCAAATGGGCAGAAATTTCAGCCCAACTTAACAATCTCATCTTCAAACACCAACACAGAATCAAAGTATCAAACAAAGGTAAGTTCATAAAGGAAGGTGAAACCTGTTCAACATACTTTTTCTGCCAATTTCACTCCCGCGGCAACCCGCCCAAATGCATACAGGTCCGCAAGACTGACGGCACTATAGCAACTGACCCTGAGGAGGTCAAGGTGGAAGTACACCGCTATTACACCGAATTTTATTGTGAAACGCCAACAGATTCACAAAAAAAAGAATTTATACAAACTGCCAAGATACAAAGTACACCACTGAATTACAATATAGTATCCCTTATTACACGGGAGGAGCTTTGGGAGACAATTCGCGGTGCACCACATAGGAAATGACCAGGGCATGATGGGATACCCTATAAATTTTACAAAAAATATGTTCAACAAATCGCCCCCCTCCTATTGGCGTCTATGAACCAGAGTTTATTGGAAACACGCCTATTACCAGGAGGCCATGAATCCTACGTTATAACCTTGTATAAGAAGGGTGACAAGTTGGACCTGGCCAACTGACGCCCAATTGCACTCTCCAACACTGACACAAAAATTCTAACAAAAATTTTAGCAGCTAGACTAGGCGTAATTGCATCTGACGTCCTATCACCCAACCAGTTTGGGTTTATACCAGGGCTAATCTTTAACAACATTCACCCTGTTGCAAACATTTGCCAATACAAAGCAACTGGTGCCCTGGTCTTCTTAGGCCAGGAAAAGGCGTATGACCGTGTTAGCTGGCCATACCTAAAAGAATGTCTAAATGCCTTCAAACTCCCAAGATTCATATAATGGGCGATGCTCCTAACAGAATCTGCAACCATGGCTGTATGCGGCCCTGGATTCCTAACAAACAAGATTAAACCACACAGAGGGCTCAAACAAGGGGATCCCCTCAGCCCACTGCTATACAATTTTAGCTTTGACCCACTCCTACGAGTAACTGACTCACGTCTCATGGTGATAACTGCACAAGGACAACCAACAGTCAAGATACTGGCCTTTGCGGATGACTGCGAAGCGGGTATAGCAAACAATGAAGATTCCCGACAGCTGGAACGCACTCTAGAGGAATACTCCAAGGTGAGCAATGAATCGCTCAACAAAAGGAAGACAGAAATAATCCTCTTAGGCAAATACACAAACAATTAGGCCACAACATCAGAACCTTATACCAACACACAAAGAAAAAACCCGATCATTTTACCCTTTGCAACACCTCCCACCACCACTCCTTTCTGACACCTTGGAATCTGGCTAGAATCAGGGGGATATGCTAACGATACAATGGAAATTAACCTGTTACAACGGGTATCCAAACGCGTAGCCTCCCTCAAGGGGATAACCCCAGGACTAACAGGACGAGTTACAGTTGCTAAATTGCTCATTCTCCCAATACTGTGGTACCAGGCCCACGCGATAGCCTTCTCACCTACCTTTATAACCTCAATCCACACGCTTATCC
Organism: Massospora cicadina; assembly: GCA_022478985.1. NCBI lineage: Eukaryota > Fungi > Entomophthoromycota > Entomophthoromycetes > Entomophthorales > Entomophthoraceae > Massospora > Massospora cicadina. The sequence goes on along the minus strand of JAKSZP010007031.1, from coordinate 2,980 downwards.
AGGGCTGGCTGTGGCCTGGCTCTCACCCTCCTATACTAATGGAAACACTATTTGGCCCATGCTCAAGCGGAGGCATGGGACTAATAGATTTTGAGAGCCACGCCAATCACATCCTAGGTACCTGGATAAAGGAAATCCTTGCTCCAGACCTCCCACAACAACATTGGTCCAGAGCAGCAAGGACTAACTTTGCACAGGCGCTCAAATTAACCAACCCACATAGTCCACCTAGACTACTTTCATAGCTTGCCAAACACCCTACTTCAATGGGTCCGCATGGAACCTCCCCTCATTTCAAACATATCCTCCAAACTATCCGCCGTATGGGATGGACCATAGATAACACAGGTACTATACAGGGAAGGGGACGACCCAGCCCCAAATTCAAATTAAGAAACCCAGAAAACCACCCCCAGAGGGATATGCTCACAACAACCCCAAACATAGCTAGGATAGAATACCTAGATATGTTGGACATTCCCTATGATTTAACCACACATAAGGCAATGTGGAAAATGACTCACCACTGTGACGGTTGAGGTCTATCCTCAGCATCACATTGCCCTGATCTTTGGTAAGACAGGGCAGGCTGTGTCTGGATGTATGGAGGAGGAGGGGGCGATGGTCTTGGCAAGGACGCTTAAGGGGCAGGAGCTTGAAGGAGGCCAAGGAGCAAGATGGGCGTCCAAGTCGAGGAAAAACGGGAATCAAGTAACATGGGTAGTTTCGAGATTCGATTTGGATTCAAATCAAGAATGGAATGGAACGGGTGCTTGGAAGTTTCGCGGTTCGTTTGGGATTCGAAATGGAACTGGCGCAAAACTGTTGAGGAAAAGAACTGGCACAGAACCATTGAGTGAGGATTCCGCGATCCTGCTGTAAGGTTTACACCAAGCATCAGTCAGATTAGCACCATAAGCTTGTGTTATATTTTATATTAGCTTGTAGCATGTGTATATAGGGAAGGAACTGGGAGCTGGAGGCTTCTCAGTTCTGTTTTCTATCAACCTGGCCCAATAGTAAATAAAAGAACCTAAAATTCATAAATTTATACTTTGAGTTTATTTTAAAGATATTGCCTAACTGCAGCCATGTTTGGCTTGAATCAACAAGAATTGGACTTTGAGAGTGAGCTTGGGAGAGTTATTGCCTCCCTTTATACCTTGTCTTGGAGTCAAGGCATGTTGCAGGGGTTAAGTATACTTGCAACTGTCTTCCAGGGGGTGCTTGTCCAATCTTGTAGCGCGCGCACAAGGAGAGTAGTATCAGGAGCCCTGTCAGCCCTATGGTCTGTAACATGGATTCTGTTGCCCAACTCATTTGTGGCTCATTGGAAGGAGCCAGTGCGTTACAACCACCCACTCCTAAAACCGAGGATAAGAGCAAACACCTGGCACTATCTGAGAAGGACTTATAGGACGGCGGACCGTTCCAACTCCCTCCACAAAACATGTGCAGTATGTGGAGGGGAGGGATCCCTGCATCGCCTTCTAGAAACATGCCCCCAACCGAAGCCATATAGCAGGAAGTCGCGCGCCTGCTTAAGATCCAAAACGAGAAGGAATTTTCTATATTAAAGAGCCTCCTCGCACTCCAGATCAAATCACCAATACCATCTACCCTCCGCTCCCTAATAATACCCATTGCAATGTGGACAATCCACACAATTGCATTACATGCATTCAAGGGCACGGCCCCAACCATTCATGGGGTTATTAACAGATTCCATGTCCACTTACTGGAGCACTTTCAAGCCTGGCTCTATGGATATATGAGACCAAGACAAAAAGCGCTCATAGAATCATGGTTCCCACTCTGGTACTCCACACAGATCCTTTCCTTCACACCTGCTCCATAGCAGGGGAACCCCCTCGGAGTAGTGCACCAACCCCCCCCATACCTGGCAGTCCCGCTGGCAACAGGGGTAACTTGAGTACCCTGGGGTGACTAATTTTGTATTTGTCAGTTATTTCCTTAGTTTTACTTATATTTGGTAATGTCCATCCCCTGGTCAGCTTACCTCAGTTAAGAAAAATTGTGCATAATATAACTTAATATAAAAAACTTAATAATGTCCCAATAGGGGTACACTATTAAGCCAAATAAATGTCAATTTTTGCCAATAACTGTATTTCATTATCCATATGATGAAACTTGATAGCACTTTTCATATGGACATCCCAAATAGGAGTATTTAGTGCTATTGAGAGTCTAACAACGTCTCATTTAAGGGTCATAAAAAATTCTTTTCAATCCCAACTTTCTTCAGTACTTGTATTTAATAAGCTGTATGAAGAAACTTGATAGCTTTTCTTTCCCGTTATTATCACTTTTAATAATTACATGATTCTATGCAATTTCTCCGATATTGACAATCAACCTTGAATATGAGCAAATTTGGCTGCAATAACACCAGTTGGGCAAAAGTGGCCAGCGTGAAAGGCCTGAAGCCCTTCCAACCTGCCAGGGGAAAATGCCCCGGTGGAACATTGACACACCCACCCACCAAAAAGGGTGAGCACAACGCCACACCCGGAGTTTTGCAATTCCTGCAAAAAATGGGTGCATATACTAAAATTGAGCACTCTCAACCCTTATCCTCCCTCGAACATGGCCTCAGAATCATGGTCAGTGATACTTCCCTCAAGTCATGGGAAAAAATGGGGGAGGCCTTCTCCGCGACTTTCCTGAACACCGTCTCAGTAAATTACAAAAATTTACACAGAGGATGGGTGAACGTCAGGTTCATGTCCGTGGAAGAAGTGGCAGAAGCAGCAAAAATTAAATTTTTTTATAAAAACCAACAATGAAGACGGAATTATCCGCACAGTGTGCCCATGATGGAATGAGGCAAACGACCTCTTCATCATATTTGACCAACTTCTGAGCACCGTGCACTGTGATGTCCTCGCAGACAAACTCTGCGGGGGCCTCAAAGGCTACGGAGTAATCAAACAATTTGAATTTGAAAAATTTCCCC
>JAKSZP010007030.1:0-74040 GCA_022478985.1 Massospora cicadina | reverse complement strand
TGTGTCCGCTAATACAAATTCTCCACTCAGCGCTCTGCATAGAGGAGGATTCGTTTGTAGTGGGTTTTAGTACCGTGAGGGCCTGTGGCCGATTGGTGTGAAGCCAGGTATTTCATCAGGGAGCGGGGGTTTGATGGATTGTTGAGGCCCAAGGCGTGGGAGATTTGGAGCGGGCTGCGCGTGACCAGTGTTGAAGGGGAGCGTAGGGGCAGTGACAGCCGCAATCCAGGTACCCAAGATCTTGGCAGCATGGGCTCTAAAGTCAAGCAGGCCCATGTCACCCTGATGATAAGGGCCAAACATGACCTCTAGCCATACTGGTGAAGGGCGGCCTGAACAAAGCCATCCTTGCAGCAGGGCATATAAGGATTTGAAGAAGCTTGGGGAGAAGAGGATGGCGTGGGCTCCAAACCAGACTTTGGAGAGGAGCTTAGAGTTGGCTAAAACAACCCTGCTAGTAAGGGAAGTAGGGTGGGCTCTGAGGGAGGCGATGCGCTTCGTCACGTTGTCTAGAATACGACTTTCCATTACTGATGATGCATACCCGCCTGCCTCCACCCACATGCCCAGATGGCGGACCAGCCCTATGGTAGGGCGTGGCACGAAGAGGAGCACCAGTGGGGCGGTGTGGGGTGAGCTGGGAGGGCAAGCACATGTGCGAGCAGATGGACCGGGCTGGGCACTGGTTGCAGGGGCCCAACAGTTTTAAGACCGACCAAGGAGGATGATTTCAGTTTTGGAAGCGTTCTGTGCAGCGTTACTTACCTGGGAATACTTCTGGATGAGAGCTTCCAGTGCGCGTGCATCTTTATTATTGGACATCCCAACCACACAGTCGTCTTCAAAAGCCATCATCTTGACTTTGGCTTGGCCTGGCACATGGACCCCAGTGAGTTGGGCATTCACGTTTCAAAGTATTGGGTCAAGGCTGAAGTTGTATAAGAGTGGGCTAAGGGGGTCCCCTTGTCGCAAGCCCCTTTGAGGGCGGACCACTTCTGTTAAGAAGCCAGGGCCACGTACTGCCATTGTTGCAGATTCCGTGAGCAGCATCACCCATTTGATGAAGAAAGGGGATGAGCGGAATTGATGGAGGCAGGCCCTGAGGTATTCCCAGTTTACTCTATCATAAGCCTTCTGTTGGTCCAAGAATACAAGTGCCCCAGAGGCTGTGGACTGGCATGCGTTAGCCACAGAGTGCACGTTGTCCCAAATCGATCTTCTGGGTATGAAACTGAATTGTTCTGGGGAGATGGTGGCAGATGCTACAATCCCTAAACGGTTAGTCATGATTTTTGTTAAAATTTTTATATCCGTGTTAGTTAAAGAAATGGGGCGCCAGTTGGCTAAGTCTAGCTTTTCCCCTTTCTTGAAGAGTGTGACGGTGAAGGCCTCTTGTCCTCCTGGTAGGAGGCGCGTTTCCAGAAGGCTCTGGTTAAGTGAGGCAAGCAGCAGTGCGGATATATATTTGAAGTACTTTTTGTAGAATTCATATGGAATGCCATCTGGGCTGGGCATTTCTGGTTTGGTGCACCGCGGATGGCTGTCCATAATTTGTTCGGAGTAATCAATTCATTATTTCTGGGTATCAGAAAACGGTGCAGATGTGGGCTTGGTCAAGAAATTCCGCCACTTTGGCCGGCTGAATTGGATCAGATTGGTATAAATCAGAGTAATACTTCTGTGTTTTGATTGCCAATTCAGCTGGCATATCCACGATGCAATCATCCGATCTTTGCACCTGTGTGCAGGCCACGCTCTGGCATGGTGCAAATTTTTTTTTAAAAAAATATGCGGTGCACTTGTCGCCCTTTGTAATACATTTGGTCCTGTACTGAACACAAACCCGATGTTTGTGTTGCCTTTTGAGCGCGTTGAGGTGGGCGGCTGCCTCCGCCCACTTCCAGCCCCATGCAGGGCTGTATCCTGTAGCCGGGATGTTGGACTCCAGGTGTGCCAACTCTGCCAGAGTGCGCGAAATGTCAGACAATGTGGCTCATGAGCATCTGGAGGAGAGGTGTCAAGATTGGTGGATGGTATCCTCTTTATAGTTGCCCATGTGGAGATGGGGTCCGCGCAAAATGGTGCAACAAACTCCTTTGCCAAAGTTGCTGATTCCACCCACGTGGAAAATCCTGGTGACGCGAGTTCAGGGGGGCGGTGTTTGCACCAATGTGGGGCTTTAGCCACTGTGACAGGTAGGTGGTAGGTTATCAAGACCAGCCAGTGGTCGGGGAGTTCCATTTTTGTTGTTTTGAAGTGGGAAATGTGGGGTTGGAATTTTGCTGGCGTAAGGATAAGGTTGATGCGGGACATAGACCTTAATTGGTTGTTGTGGACGTGGGGGCGCATCATGTTTTTGAGCAGTGGGGCTCGCCGTGGCAGCGCATCTATTAACCCAAGGGTGGCCTTTAGAACGCGAAGTTCTACATGACTCTGGGGGCGTGGGAGGAGGAAGGCCAACAGTCTGTTGGTGTGTTTAGCCAACAGTTCATGTCACTGACTATGAAAGGGTCTGGGGGTAGCGGGAGGGATTTGACCAATGAGAAAAATTCCTGACGCTCTCAAGCACTGTTTGGGGCGTAGATGTTGATGATAGCATGCACCACGTCAGCCCATGAGAAAGTGACAATGAGGACTCGGCCATTGAGGAAGGTTTTTGAGAAAAAATTTGAATATATTGTTTCTCTGAACTAGCACCCCACAAGCTCTGACCAAAAGGATAGGGATGGGAGGAGCATGGTTTTCCAAGCCTCCTCAGAACCTCGCAGACAGTGGGACTCCTGGATGGCCAGGATATTCATGGGTAAATTTTGTTGTAAAAAACTCAGTTTCCTAGCCTGGGATGGTGAGGCCTTGAGTCCGGCGATATTCAACGTCCCTAAAGTGAAAGTTTCCCCCATCACACCTTAGGTGCGAGGGGGTGGGCACCCGGGCCCACTAGCCTCCTCTAGATCCCCATGGGCCTTCACGGCAGCGCAGGTGTTTGCAGCAACTCTATCAGTAGTTTTGTTGATCTTAGAAGAAAGGTTCATGTTGGCTTTTGCCTTCACTTTTTGTTTCCCCAATGTTGGACGAATTTTTTGCAGTGCGGATGAGTTTGGTGCACCATTGAGTGGGTCAAAAAAAATTTTCAAGTAGGATGGGTCCCAAGTCGGTTTTAACCAGAGCTTGGTTGCAAAGATTGGGTGAGATCAAGTCCCCCATTGGATCCTCAGATTGGGTGGCCCAATTGGCATAGGCTTCCCAATCTGATTGGTTGATGGATTCCCAAGTTGCTTCTGCCACGAAAGTTTCGATGTCCTCCTGGCGTTGGGAGTGTGGGATAATGGTGTTGACTTTGGCCGCTTCCTTGGCCGCAGCCCTGTGGGCCTGCTTGGCCTTCTTCCGCTCTTGTGGGGAAATAGGCTTTACCAGTAGGTAGCAGCCTTGTGCTCCCCACGGGAAAGCCTCTTTGGTGCTTGCAGTTGGTTCGTAGTGCGCCTCTCCACTGGCCATAGCTGCTGAGGGGTGCTCTTGGAATGTGACGCCCTCCTTGGTGGGGCACGCATGTGCCTTATGGCCAAATGCATCACAGTGGGTGCAGATGGGGGGCGCGCTGTCCACGGTTACCCAGAAAGGGTGGGTGGTATGCCCTTTGATATTAATAAAAGTGGAGTGTGGGATCTGGGTTAGGTCCTTTGTGATCTCCTCAGTTGAAGTCAGAACTGCGATGGCTTTACCGGTGCACAGGTGTGCATCAGCATAAAGCGTTGCATCTCAAAAGATTGTATTTCGCCATAGACAGTGAGACCATCTTTCAGGTGTTGCTCCAAAATGTCACGCTTTACTGTAGTAGGCAAAAAGTCAAATGTGAGGAAAATTTGGTTGGATTTTGTCCATCTGGTGCATTTGGTTTTGATGACCCGTTGCCCTTCAGGTAGGTTGATCACTATGTGCACTGCAGCAGCCTCATCTGCGCTCCTTGTTTTTGAAACCTAGGTCCAGCCAACCATGTGACATGGAGTGAGGTTTGATGTACACCGCAGTTGGGAAAAAGTGTGAACATCCCCACAAAATTTTTTTTCCCATAAAGCCATTTGTTGGATGTCCAGAAACATGAGGACTCCATAAACCACTGACAAAAGTTTCTGGGAGTGCGGCATGTTGATGTACTGGTTGCATCGTGCTTGCCAAATGAGGATTTCCAGGAGAAATAGTGACCGCCAGTTTTTTAAAAAATTTTCTATTCCGCCAGTTTCTCTGGGGCATTTTTAAACGTTTGAGGCCGCGGGCCTACCACCTGCTCCTCTTACCTTACTTGCCCAACTGCTCCCTGACATGGGCGCAGACTAATATCCTCTGTGAGATTATCAAACTAGATTCAGACTTGAATTGAATAGGTTGCAAAAGTTATTGCAACGAGAGAGAAAAGTTCCATTCCATGCTCTTTTTGATGCTTTAAATCTGGCAAGATCTTCATACATTTCAATAATTTCGTGGAAACGATTTTTAGTGGCGCTCCACTATCAATTATGGCTCTTACTCTTATTCTATTGACTAGGATATTGACATAGGTACACTCTGAGTACTACAATAAAGTATTTACTGAATGGATAGTAGCCTTATTCACTTAATCAAGTGTGAGAATAATTTGAGCGGATAATTCAGGAAATGACTCCTTGTTTGCGCTGATAGGTAAAGAAACGTTTGCCTCATCCAACTTCGATTTGATTAAGCCTTCAGGGCTCTCAGTGGATCTAACTTTCTCCGCTAACTGTCATATGTAGGGTTGAGTGACCTCATTAACATTTTCAGGATCGATCCCCTTCACTTTGGCTTGAGTTATCATGTTATCATCTATGTTAACCCCTTGATGGAGTGGATCTTACAAGTCATTATCCACAATTAGGTCATAGATATCGATTTCCTCATTCATTATATCAGGTGGGACAGGTTTATCAGCAGTATTAGAACGTCCCTGATCTAGACTGCTGGTCCTTTTCCCAAATCTGAACCAGTTTCTTGGGTTTGAACGGGATTAATCTGATCCTTCAGCTTTCTTTACTGACACTGGGAAATTACATGGCCAGACTTCCCTCATTGGAAACAGCAGATTGGCTTTGTCCGCTCATTTTTGAACCTTGGGTTTACTTCCTGTCACAACTCGACTCTCAGATTCTTTAGGTGGTTCAGCAATTTTACAATATTTTGTGCCTTCGTTTGAAATACTTTAAAAGTGCAACTGGGAACATCAAAAGAGGCTCCAAGCATCTTCAGATGGTCCACCATCTGAGAGTTCATTGTTTGAGTCAATAGTGACATCACCATAAGCCGATGCAATTCTTAGAGGGATGAAGTGCTGACTGCATGGCTATGCATGCATCAAAGTCAGTCAACACATTTGCTCCTTCCAAGGTCTGGGCTTTTTGGTAAGACTGGTCAGCAAAACTAGCCAGAGTCTTGTCTTTGCGGAATTGGATACCCATGAACTCTTGTTTATGATTTATTTTCCGAGTAGGGCTTCCAAAATCCAGCATAATGGCTGCTTTTGCTTCTTCGTATGACCAATTGTCCCCATTGAGGTGAGGTAGCACCAGATTCTGGCAGTCAGTGCTAATACAGTTCATTATGGTACCACTTTTTGACAGTCTGCATAGCTGAACATGGTCGTCTCAAATAAGTGGAAAAATGCCAGGGCGTTATCACAGTGAAAGTTGGGCAATTTCAGCATATTTCGAAATTCCTCAGTTGCTCCGCTTATAGAAGATCCTGGTCCAGCTACTCAAGAAGCCATAGGAGTGGCTTCAGGAGTCATTTCTGACACACAAGCAAATGGTTTAGGCATATTTTGGGGCGGAGAGGTCTTCCCTATTGGCATTTTGCATGCCTTTTCTTTGGCCTCATTCGCCTCAAATTGTTCACACTCACATTTGTGTTTTTCCAATTCCTCTATACGCTTGGTCATTTTCGCCATCTCCTCATGAAACCACTGGATGCGTTCTTAATATGCTTCCCATTTGGTTTTTTTAAATAAATTTTTTTGAAAAGTTCTCCATCCTTCCATTTCAAAGAGGCAACTATTCCACACAGGTCGTTATTCAACATTCCTAATTGTTTGAGCATCTCTTCCGCCATTATCATACACTCCTCTAAGGTACTAACATCAGCTAGAGATGCCAAGCTGAGCACAGTTCGAGTGACGGTCTGTAGTTCTGCCCAGAGCTTCCAAAGCTCTTCCTTATAAGACATAATTAAATTGGCTTTTGACAACTCAACTACCCCTGTAGTGAGCACCAATGTTAAAATCTTGGGCTTTTTTGGTCGCTCGCTTCTTTCCCTAGATTTCAACTGCACAGATTCATGGATCCTGGCGTTTATTATTTGATTGGAATTGATAGACTGGGGAAATAATAGTATTAAGACTAGTATTATTGTTGATTTCCCAAAAGCCACGTTGAGAGTATTTTCCAACGCTAAACAGGTGCTTCTTTATTTTGAAAACGTTCTGGTACTGGTAGGGAACACTTTCCTTATTCTCTTCTCACATAGTTAAGCAGAGACTTGATAGTAACAACCTAAGGATATCTGATCCTTGCACTCTTCTCTCAAGAGTAATGTTAAAAAAACTTGTTAATATCAAGTTTGAATCTGCTTTTATTAAAGAATAATTTGAGGTTTTTATAGTTAGAAATGCACACAACTTTTCAGATGTCCACTGGGAATTATTTGTGCTCCTATACTGGTTTGACCCTCAAGTGTTAGACACCGAATCTCGTTGGGTACTGTTGCCTTGAGTTTCTTAGGCAGCGTAATCCTTGGGTATTTGGCGACCAAACAATTGGTATTAGGGATACAAAACCAATTGTTTTAACTGATGACAATTCTAATCTTCCTCCGGCGTTCAAACATTTTGATAGTTTCTGACAACTCCAATTCATTCTGCTCTGAATAATTCACTACAATTCAACTATTGGGTGTTATTACCATACCAAATTATTGCTTGATTTCTTTGGGGATGATGCCCAACTAAAATCTCATCAGTCAGCGGCCTCAGATAATATTGGGGATGATGCCCGACAATAATTCATCAGTTGGCGACCTCTAATATTATTGGTATGATACCTGACAATAATCTCATCAATCAGCAGCTGTTGTAAATCCTATACGAACTAACTTAATTGTCAAATTTATTAATAGGTTAAAAGGTTGGATTATGTAGTCATCTGAAATTCCAACACGCCCTAATCCCTGTTTCAAGCAAGAAGTCCATGGGCAAATCGTTTAAACAACCTGGTACTCCAATATCCCCCCTATTGCCCGTGTGGAATACCTTGACAAGCTGGACATCCCATTCTCTCTGGAGACACAAAAGGACATATGGTGGTACACACACATCCTCTGTTACAACCCCAGATTCGCGCCTATGTGTGGAGATGCCTGAAAAATGTGTACCACACTGCTGAGCAGTCCAATGCCTCCCAGTCTTCATGCATTGTGTGTGGTCAGTATGGGTCTTTAGTCTATCACTTGTAAGATTGCTTCCATCACAGGCGATCTTGTGAGGTGGTATGCACCTCTTTTGCCAGGAGCGAGGACAGACTTTCAGTCTGCCTTAGAACATCTTCGCCTTTTCCATGATCTCCCCTATCCATCTTTCTCTCTGCGCCTTAGTAATATCAATTGCGTTTTTGGATGATCCACACCATAGTCCTTGATGCTATTTCTGGCACTACCCCAACCATCCTTGAAGCTGTGTGTAGCTTCCACTCTCACCTTACAGATCACTTCCAAGCTTGGTTGTTTGGCCAACTACCATCACATCACCGCCAGTTGGTGTCATCCTAGTTCTCCATATGGTTCCTCTCATCAGATCCTTTCCTTCATTTGTGTTCAGTTTTCGCCCAGGCCTCCCTTGACACTCCCCCTCTTCCTTCCACTGGCAGTCCTGCTGGCAACAGGAGGTAGCTACGGCTCCTCTGGGGTGCCCCTATGTTTCTTGGTGTTTTATTGTTGGTATTTATCGAAAGTTTCCATACCATGGTCGATCTTCCTTGAATAAAATCTAAATCAAAATATTTAAACAAATGATTTTAGTTAAGCCGCTTACTCCAAACTCTACTTATAATCCAGCCTCAAACCACTCAATTAATTTTATTATGAGTTAGACTTTACTAATCATTAAAATTCTAGGCTATAACATGTACACCAAGTTCCATCTCAGACTTAACCAGACTCAGATTGGCCTATTGATCAATGCTTCCATTAAAATTAAGCAACCTGTTCCAAATCTCAAGGATAACAAAAAAGTAAACCAGGCTAAAATTTAATACCGCCTTTATTCAGTAGCAGATTCTGAATGTATCTAATTTTGAACTAAACAAACTTTGGGATTTTACCTCTATAAGATCAAGTTTTTCAATTAATATAGAATTTATATCTATGAGATACTTTGTCATGCCACGAATACCTATATCATCTATCTTCATACTCACCAGCCCAATGTTTGCCCCAAAAACCCAAGGTTTTGTATCCTTATTGACTTTGGAGTTTAGGGACTATGAGATGTGTGTGTGTGTGTGTGTGTGTGTGTGTGTGTGTGTGTGTGTGTGTGTGTGTGTGTGTGTGTGTGTGTGTGTTTTTTTTTTTTTTTGGGGATTGTCCAACATAGAAACTACATTTGTCACCCCTAATCAAGGCTTGGAGGGGGCAGTGTTAGGGTTTGCCCTTGTAGGTGTGAAGCCTCAGCCTTGGGCTTTTGATAAAGATTATTTATTTAATCAATCTTAACCTATACCTGTTTATATTTATTTATCAGTCAATGCTCTTATGTGCTTATGGCTCAAAATAATTATTTCGACTAATTTAAATAGCACTAAACAACTTTATAACGCCGAGATGCCTCATAGAACAAATCCAGGATGAATCAACATTCAGTGCTCCAATAGCCGGTAGCAAATTAAAGCTTTATTGTCTTGCTTTACCAGCTCATCAGCTTTATTACCTATTATGCCCTCTATCCCTTTGGTAAAATTCCCTTTATCCTTACCAACATGATATGCGCCATTTTATCCCCTATTAGTATATGATTATATGACTTTCACTCCATATAACACTAAGGCGTGACTTTAATAACTATTCATTTCTGATCTAATCTTTCCTTACCTCCCAGAGCTTCTAAATTAAAATAAACAGTATTACTTGATATATGATAATTTATTATTTTAACCCTTATCTTAATTTATCTATACATTAGTATTATTGTTATCCTCAACTAAGTTGTATAATTAGGTGAACACAAAGGCCTGCCTTCAGATCTCTATTTGAAACCCAATAGTGACATTGATTGCCCCATAACAGAAGGAGAGTTGAAAGGTGAAATAAGCCTGATTCTCATAAGGGGAAGATGAAAGTGAAAAGGCTGTAGAAGAAGGGGCTAAAGTGAGAAATGGCCTTATGATAACTGACAAGGCATGATAAGATAACAAAGTAGGATTCAATGATGAACCCACACGTTCTAAACTAAGGAAATTGGATTAAAAATTGACTTTAGGTGTGGTTCTTGACAACAAGTTAGGCAAACGCCTCACTCAACCCAGAGAGGATGATAGAGCACCAAGGATGTTGTCCAGTCTATTATGTAAGGGTAGCAGCCAATTTGTAGAGGACTGTTCATCTTGAAAGGGTTTGACAGTGCCCAGTTGATGGTACAGAATGCAAGATGCTCAGCTGCTCTAATGACTTTTTAATGAGTTCCCTAAGGATTAATTGAAGGAATAATATGGTAAAATGACAAACTTTTCTTTCTCGTTGCAAACACTTTTGCAATCCATTCAATTCAAGACTAAATCTAGTTTGATAATCTCATAGAGGGGATTAGTCTGCGCCCATGTCAGGGAGCATTTGGGCAAGCAAGGCAAGAGGAGCAGGCGGAAGGCCCGCGGCCTCTAACATTCAAAAACGCCCCGGAGAATCTGGCAGAATAGAAAAAAATCAAAAAAAACCGGTAGTCACAATTTCCCCAGAGATACTTGCATGGCAAGCACAATGCAACCAGTACATCAACACGCCACATTCCCAGCCACTTTCATCGGTGGAATTCGGAGTCCGTGTGTATCTGGACATCCAAAAAACGGCCCTATGGGAAAAATTTTGTGCAGGTGTACACAAAATTTTCCTGACCGCGGTGTACATTGCACCTCACTCCATGTCGTGCAGTTGGCTGGACCTAGGTTTCGAAAGCAAAATAGCAGCAGATGAGGCTGCAGCGGTGCACATAGTGGTCGACCTCCCTGAAGGGCAATGGGTCATTGAAACTAAATGCACCAGATGGACAAAATCAAACCAAATTTTCCTCACGTTTGACTTTTTTCCTACTACAGTAAAACATGACATTTTGGAGCAGCACCTGAAAGATGGTCTCGCCATATATGGCGAAATACAATCTTTCAAAATGCAATGTTTCACACTGATGCCACACCTGTGCACCAGCAAAGCCATCGCAGTTCTGACCCCAACTGAGGAGATCGCAAAGGACCTAACCCAGATCCTGCACTCCACCTTTATTGACATCTTAGGGCACACCACCCACCCATTTCGGGTAACCATGGACAGCGCGCCCCCATTTGCACCCACTGTGACGCGTTTGGCCATAAGGCGCACGCATGCCCCATCAAAGAGGGCATCACATTCCAAGAGCACCCCTTGGCGGCCATGGCCAGCGGAGAGGCGCACTACAAACCAACCGCAAGCACCAAGGAGGCTTTCCCGTGGGGAGCACAAGGCTGCTACCTATTGGTAAAGCCCATCTCCCCACAGGAGTGGAAGAAGGCCAAGCAGGCCCATAGGACCGCGGCCAAGGAAGCGGCCAAGGCCACCACCACCATCCCACACTCACAACGCCAGGAGAACATGGAGACCTTCGCGGCGGAAGCAACTCAGGAATTTATCACCCAATCAGATTGGGAGGCCCATGCTGAACGTGCCACTCAATCCGAGGATCTGATGGGAGATTCAATCTCACCCAATCGCTGCACCCAAGCCCCGGTCAAAACCAACTTGGGACCTATCCCAACCAAAAAATTTTTTTGCCCCACTCGACAGTGCACTGAACTTATCCACACCGCAAAAAATTCGTCCGACGTTGGGAAAACAAAAAGTGAAGGCCAAAGCCAACATGACTCTTTCTGCAAAAATTAACAAAAACCCTGATAGCGTTGCTGCTAATACCCACACTGCTGTGAAAGCCCGTGGGGACCTGGAAGAGGCTGGTGGGCCCGGAGGCCCACCCCCTTGCGCCTAAGGTGCAATGGGGGAAACCTTTACTCTAGGGACGCTGAATATTGCCAGACTCAAGGCCTCCCCATCCTGGGCTAGAAAACTGAGTTTTTTACAAAACAATTTACCCGTGGATATCCTGGCCATCCAGGAGTCCCACTGTCCACAAGGTTCCGAGGAAGCTTGGAAAACAATGCTCCTACCATCCCTATCCTTTTGGTCGAAGCACTGTGGGGTGCTAATTCAGAAAAACAATTTTTTCAAATTTACATCTTCAGAAACATTCCTAAATGGCCGAGTTCTCGTTGTCACCTTCTCATGGGCTGATGTTGCACACACATCGTCAACATTTACGCCCCAAAAGGTGCACAAGAGCGTCAGGAATTTTTCTCGTTGGTCAAATCCCTCCCGCTACCCCCAATTCTTTCCTAATTGGCGACATGAACTGTTGGCTAACCTCACCAACGGACTGGTGGCCACCCTCACCCCACGCCCCACAGGGTCACATAGAACTACACGTTCTAAAAGCCACCCTTGGGTTAATGGATGTGCTGCTGTGACATGCCCCACTGCTCAAAAAATGACGCGTCCCCACGTCCACAACGGCCAATTAAGGTCCATGACCCGCATCAACCTTATTCTAGCGCCGGCGAAATTCCAACCCCACATCTCCCACTTCAAAACAACGAAAATGGAATTCTCTGACCACTGACTGGTCTCAATAACATACCACTTACCCATCACAGTTGCAAAGGCCCCACATTGGTGCAAAATCCGCCCCCCAGAGCTCGCGTCACCAGGATTTTCCACGTGGGTGGAAGAGGCAACTTTGGCAAAATCATTTGTTGCACCGTTTTGCATGGACCCCATTTCCACATGGGCAACTTTCAAAGAAGACACCATCCGCCACTATCGCCATCTCTCATCCAGATGCTCACAAGCCACATTGGCAGTTATATTGCATGTGCTGGCGGAATTGGCCCACTTGGAGTCCAACATTACAGCCTCAGGATATAGCCCTGCATGGGGCCAGAAGTGGGCGGAGGCAGCCGCCCACCTCAACGCACTTGAAAGGCAACACAAACATCGGGTTTGTGTCCAATACAGGGCCACATGCATCACTAAAGGCGAAAAGTGCACCGCATACTTCTTCAAAAAATTTTTGCACCACACCAGAGTGTGGCCTGCACACAGGTGCGAAGATCAGATAATTCTATTGTGGACACACTGGCTGAAGTGGCAATTGAAATGCAAAGATATTACTCCCAGTTATACTGAGCTGAACCAATTCAGCCGGCCAAAATGGCGGAATTTCTCGACAGAGCTCATATCCGCACCATTTTCCAATACCCGGAAATAATGAATTTAATTACTTTAAACAAATTATGGACTACCATTCGCGGTGCGCCAAACCAAAAATGCCCAGGCCCAGATGGCATTCCATATGAGTTCTACAAAAAATTTTAGATATATATCCCCATTGCTGCTAGCCTCACTCAACCAAAGCCTGTTGGAAATGCGCCTCCTACCAGGAGTACATGAGGCTTTTATGGTCACACTATTCAAGAAAGGGGATAGGCTAGACTTAGCTAACTGGCGCCCCATTTCTCTAACAAACACAGACACCAAAATTTTAACAAAAATCACGGCTAACCGTTTAGGGACTGTAGCATCTGCCACCATCTCTCCAGAACAATTCGGTTTCATCCCCAGAAGGTTGATTTGGGATAACGTGCACTCTGTGGCTAATGTGTGTCAGTCCACAGCCTCTGGGGCACTTGTATTCTTGGACCAACAAAAGGCCTATGATAGAGTAAACTGGGAATACCTTAGGGCCTGCCTCCAACAATTCCGCCTACCTCCCCGCTTCATTAACTGGGTGATGCTGCTCACAGAATCTGCAACAATGGCAGTGCGCGGCCCAGGTTTCCTAATGGAAGTAGTCCGTCCTCAAAGGGGCCTGCGACAAGGGGACCCCCTGAACCCACTCTTATACAATTTCAGCCTTGACCCACTACTGCGAAATGTGAATGCCCAACTCACTGGGGTCCATGTGCCAGGCCAAACCCCAGTCAAGATGATGGCATTTGCAGATGATTGCGTGGTGGGGGTGTCTAATAACAAAGATGCACGCGCGCTTGAAGCCCTCATCCAGGAATATTCCCGGGTAAGCAATGCAGCACTGAACGCCTCCAAAACTGAAATCATCCTCCTTGGTCGGTCTCAGAACTGCTGGGCCCCAGCAAGTAGTTCCCAACCTGGCCCATCTGCTCGCCCACGTCCACGCCTTACTAACTCAAAACACACCACTCCACTGGTGCTCCCCTTTGTGCCACGACCTACCATAGGACCGGTACGCCATCTGGGCGTGTGGTTGGAGGCAGGTGGATACGCGTCAGCAGTAATGGAGTGTCATATACTGGACAACGTGATGAAGCGAATCGCTCTCTCAGAGCCCACCCTACTACCCTCACTGGCAGGGTTGTTCTTGCCAACTCTATGCTCCTATCCAAAGTCTGGTTCGGAGCCCACGCCATCCCCTTCTCCCCAAGCTTCTTCAAATCCCTTTATGCTTTGCTACAAGGTTGGCTTTGGTCAGGCCGCCCTCCACTAGTATGGCTAGAGGTCATGTTTGGCCCTCATCATCATGGTGGCATGGGCCTACTTGACTTCAAAGCCCATGCCGCCAAGATCCTGGGCACCTGGATTGCGGCCGTCACTGCTCCTACACTCCCATCCCAACACTGGTCCCACGCGGCCTGCTCCAACTTCTCCCAAGCCTTGGGCCTCAACAATCCACCAAACCCCCACTCCCTAATGAAATACCTCGCATCACACACATCAGCCACAGGTCCTCACGGGACCAAAACCCACTACAAACGAATCCTACTCTACATGCAAAGCGCAGAGTGGAGAATTCGTATTAGTGGACATACAACCCGAAGAGGCCGCCCCTCTCCTCAGTTCACACAAGAGGTACAGGGGCTACCCATCCATGATGGCGCGATCCCCATTCGACCCCAAGTCCTATACAGGGTGGACTACCTGGACATGATGGACATCCCTTATTCCACTGAGACCCAAAAGACTATCAGGAAATACGCACACCATCCTCTGTTGCAGCCTCAAGTCCGCTCACATGTGTGGTGCTGCCTGAGGCGGGTGTATCGTACAGCTGAGCGCTCTAATGCTTTACACTCATCCTGTGTCGTGTGTGGCCAGTATGCAACGCTGTTTCACCGCCTGGAGAAGTGCCCCACCTCTAAAGTAATATGGCGCAAAGTCCAACGTCTGCTAGGCCAGGATCAAACACATCCCTTCAGTCTGTCAAGAGATATGTTTGCTTCATCAATGGCCTCCCCCTCTCACCCTCCCTCCATGCTCTGGTGGTTGCAATCGCCATGTGGACTATCCACACGATTGTCTTGGATGCCATCGCTGGATCCATCCCCACCCTCCCTGAAGCTGTCCACAGATTCCGGTCTCATTTGGTGGATCAGTTTCAATCGTGGATGTTTGGATATCTCACACCGCGTCGCCGACAGCTGGTCTCCTCCTGGTTCCCAGTCTGGTTCATCAAATCAGACCCCTTCCTCCACACGTGCTCAATAGTGGCTACGTCCCCTACACACGTTCCCTCCCCCTTCCCATAAGTGGCGTTCCCGCTGGCAACAAGAGATAGCATCGCTTCTCTGGGGTGCCTCCCCTGGTACTAAGTTTTGTCTCATCTGAGTCATATTCTGAAGTGTCCGTCCCATGGTCGGCCTTCCCCGCAATAAGTTTAAATTGTAAATTTAAATATGGTAAAATGACATAATAAAGGCCCCTACAACACGTCAGAAGGCTGCATTAGGAGCAACCGCAGGTCTTACTGGGGCGACCTCCAAGGGTGGGAGAGGCAGGAAGGTTGAAAACCCCTCAAGATTCGCGGATGTATAGTATTGAATTTAAATAGGTGGATCCTTTATTAGATAGTGCAGAACAAATTGTGACCAAATTAAGCGGATCAATTAGAAATAAGATGTATAATGGCATTTTTGGCATGCGTGATATATTGGCAATCGAGGTTGCAGAGATAAGTGTCAATAGCTCTTGGAGGGTGGGGAGTGACAATAGATCCACAGATTGTCAAGTTTGCTAACAATTTCCAGAATAATTTTATTAATGCTAGCTTGCATCGCCAGATAATTTGGTAACAATCAGTGAGGCGGCGTGGAAGGTAGATTCTGCAATAGAAAATATAAAACACTGTTGGGATTCAACCTGCTCCCACTCAGCCCAATTTGAATTTCACTACCTCTGATACCTCTCCAAAAATTCCCTCACCTCATTGGAGCACTATTCTCCGCAATCTAACAAATTTGTCAAAGGCAAGACTGCCGTTGACTCCACACCTGATCAAAGTCAGGGTGCTGAAGATCTTGTTAGTGGAGGACGTCGTTAACCTGAAAGAAATAGGACGAAGACACATCCTATAAATATTCGCTCCTTTAGTTGAAAAAAGATACGTTTTTTACTTTCAGTTAAATCTTGAATTCACTTATTTCTAGAGCCTCTTTTTAGCGGGCTCCTATCCAGCCATTGGCATCACAATCACCAGTTTTATTACAATAGTCTCCTCATCACCTATTTCCAAGCTTACAGCAGTTTACCGGCCCCTCCATCTAGGATCCCTGGCTCTCCCCAATATTGACTCTCTGTGGGCAATCTATACCATCCATTTCAGTACGCTTTGGAGGAACAACTACCCTCAGATACCCTATCCTGACAAAATAATTGATGTTCCTTTCTGGGTACTCTACTGAGCTACCTGGTGAATTAATATATTCACAATGGATGATCCCAGCCAAGACTCTATTTGGACACTTACTGAAATATTCAGCATCACTAAATGGGTAACTTCCAATGGAAACTGCGACCCTGAGTATAATGAACCCAATCTCGTGCAATTCCATGCTATGATCAATATCTCTATTCTGACCCTTGAACCACAGAACTATCACTTTTAGCCTACAGGTGTTGCTGATACTATTAATCGATTACTTTTAGGTGCTCTTTTCTCTGAGATCACTCCCATCGTAACCAAACATCTGCAGTTCCCAATGATATGTGAGCTCTACATGAATCCACTAACTTACCTAGCTCTGAGGTAGGATGTCTCACACATAGCGATATTTGCGTTAGTTTGTGCACCAAGCCATTCACCATTTAGTTCAAATGATGGGAATCCACCATCAAGAATATTTGTGACAGTTTACTTTTAATAAGAGTTACACTCCTATCTTTTAGAATTCTACAACTCGGCTTCTTCAGTTATAATAATAATGTGAGGCCATTCTTGAGAACTGCAACCAACTTATCTCTATTAAAGCCCAACTATCTCAACTGGACGTGGGAGTGACTAGCTTCTTCGTGAGGAAGTAGCTACCTGATTTACTGAAACTACCACAATTATGAGAGTCAGTTGCAACAAGCCATCACCAATCTCTCAGCCAACTTAATAATTTTATCAACCAAACTTTAGAACTAATGAATCAGATTGAAATAGCACTCCAACCTGCGCTTGATGTCTCAGGCGTGCACGGAACTCCAGGGCCTCCTGGCCCTGTAGGTCCCACAGGCCCCCAGGGAGCGGGGATCAGTTGGTCCCAAAGGGGTGATGGGGCCCCCTGGTCTTGATGGGGGTGAATGGACACCTGGGCCAATTGGCCCCCATGGCTATGGGCATCCTGGTCCTTGCACCCCCAGGCCTCCTGGCCCCCTGGCCCTTCTGAGCTGGCTGTGCATTTACCTTCCCCTTCAAAAGATCCTTCCTTAAACACAGCCTTCACGCTCTGGAACAAGATTTTGAAAATATTGCTTGAAGCTGTTGGCTATATCACTCTGGAGAACCTATTGATCCAAACCTTACTGTTGATGCGATTAAGGAAGAATTAGAAAACAGTTACCATCTTTATGACTCACTCACCCCAGATTTAATTCATCATAAAGAAAAAAATCATTAGGTTGGAGCAAGACAATCATGAGCTCTGATCCCTAATTTAAAATCAACATGTCAAAATGGAATTATTATTAAATGAACATTCAACAAAAAGCTTCTACTGATTCCCTAATTTCCCAAATTGGGGCTCTTCAAGATGTCTGTACAGTTTTTGACAATAAGCTGTTTTTTAATCAAGACCCTGTGCCTCCTTTTAATTCAGAGCTATCTAAAATTAATCAAACTAGCTTAGTGGGCATTGATGTTATTTTGGCTCTCATGGGAACTACTGTTAAACATTCTTTTAAAGACAATTTCACCCTGGGGGAAGGAAGTACAGTTTCATTTCTTTATATTTTTGAGAGCGCGATGGATTAAGATCCTGACCGTCAAAAAGTTAAATACTTACCCTCTTGCCTTAGTAGATCCGCTCAAGAAATCATGGTACCCCATCTAATGCGATTCAATACTTGGGCCAAAGTTAAGGACGCGCTTATTAAGGAATTTGGTAGTGATCTCACCTTGGCAAATCAGAAACAAATCTTTATGAGTATAAAGTTAAGACTTGGAGAATCCCCCGCAGAGTTTGCTTCTCAACGCTATGCTGAAGCTCAAGTGTTGGTGATCAATAACTGCCTTACACTTGATGATGCAGTTGTTGCCATCCTGTCTGCTTTAGAATTCAACCCGCAGCTCCATCTCCACATGACTTCAGTGAAACAAAACTTTACTTCTATCTTAGATATCAAGGAGGCCCTCCTTGAAATTTCCGCTTTTGTAGTTACTGCCACTACTGTTCCTGCTTCAGCCTCTCACCCTCAAAGTTATGTGGTGAACAACAATGAGTCTGAAAAAATTGTGCTTGACCTAACTGCACCTATTGTGGCCATTGAAACCACACCATTCAGCATCGTTAGACGAAAAAAGCTAATGAAAAATCAAAAGAGGGGTCAGCATATGGCGAGAGGCTCCCTATGCTGATGAATTCAATGCACCTCAAAGTCAATCACTTCATACTATTTCCAATAACCTTGTTGGCCCTATTGCTCCTGAAGAGGAAACTCCTACTGAGCTTTTTATTAAAAATAAACCTAGTAATATATTTTATCCTCTTTCAAAGCCTGCCCCTACAGCCATATATTCTATTCCAGCCCAGTGGAGAGTGACAGTGACCCATATTGAAGAAATAATTCACAAAGTTAAGGTTCTCGCTATTGTTGACTCTGGTTCCCCTATTAACATTATCTCTTCTTAATTAAATAAAAATTAAGATTCAGCCTGATCTTAACCATTAGTTAAAATATGGGACAGCTGTAACCACATATGCTAGAGCTATAGGTACTTACGCTAACATGCTCCTGAAGCTAGGCGGTCTACAGCTCTCTGTCCCTGATGTAGCCCCGGATAATAATAGCTACGACCTCCTATTAAGCACTGGGTTCCTTATGTAACATGCTGCTATTGTTAACTTCAAGGACAATATTATTTCTATATTAGGATAACGCAATCACTACTTTTAAATTCTGCGTTTAAGGAAAAAGGGAAGAGGAAGTTGAGGACATGCCTGCTCAAATCCCCTGCCTCAGTCAACCATTTAGAATATCATGTGTTTGGGTCCAAAGTTAAGTTGCTCCCTCCCATGGTTGAGGCTGAGGAGGGGATGCCTTTACAATATCCCCATGTCATTAACATAACCCCGCAGGAACAAATCATGGTGGACATTGGGATCCAGTTGGTTCCCCCTTCTGAGCACTTGCTTGGGATTTCTAGTTTGCCTAATCCATCTGTATTTGAAGCTCTCCCCTGCCCAGGGGTTTTAGATCCAGCCTACCATGGCACTGTCACTGTTCTTCTAACCAACTTCTCTCAGTCCCTGAAAGTCATTGAGTCAAATCAACCAATCTCTTATGTTTTCCTATTGCCTTATGACCAGGTGATGGTGGTTCATGGAGTTGTGACCCTTCATGAATTTAATTTAGAGGAGCCCTCTATTGTTGCTGCAGTGCCTGTGCAAATTGGTTCTGATTTTTCAGCTGAGCAAAGAGCAGCTGCAGAAGCTTTGATTGACGAGAATTAGGATATTTTCTCCTCTGGCCCAAACAATTATGGCCATATGCAAGTTGTAAAACACCAGGTCAATACTGTAGATTCTGCTCCTTTCCGCTCCTGACCTTTAAAAATCATATACTTAAGAAGCCCAGGTCACCCTCAAATTAAAGCAATTGCTCAATGCTGGCCTCCTTCAGCCCTCATATAGTCCCTGATTCTCCCCTCGCTTATTGATTAAGAAAAAGGACGGGAGCCACCATGTTATTATGGACTACTGACAATTGAATTCTATTACGCGTAAGGACAGCTACCTTTACCCTGCATAGATGGTTCTTTGCGATATTTATCTGGCTCACAATATTTTACTGTGATGGACCTAGCCAGCGGCTGCTGGCAGATTGATCTCTCCGCTAAGGATTGTGCCAAGTGTGCCCTTGTCTCTCATGAGGAGTTGTATGAATCCACCCACATGCCGCAGGGGTTATGCAACGCCCCTGCCACCTTTCAACGGGCTATGGACCAGTTGTTTGGGGACCTTGAACTTATGTGTATGTTAGTCTACCTCTATGATGTCACCATATTCTCCCAAACTTTTACTGTTCATCTAGATCATCTTTGATAAGTATTCCAGCAGCATTGTGAGACCGCCTTGAAGCTAAAACCTTATAGATGTGAATTTTTTGAACGAGAAATGGAAATTTTAGGGAACAAGGTGATGAGGCAAGGTATCCTCCTCATCCCAGATAAGGTCTCTGCCATCAAATTCATGTCTGCTCTAAAAAATTTACGACACCCAAGTCTTTCTGGGAATGGTAGGCTACTACCGCCTGTTTATCTATCAGTTTGATGACCTTGTTGAGCCCTTAGTTGAACTCCTACACAAAAATGTGCCTTTCTTTTGGGGCCCTTAGCAACAGTCTTTCAATTTCCTAAGCACTGCCTTATTATCAGCCACCATCAAAATACATCCTAACTTTAAGCAACCTAAAGTTCTCTTCACTGATGCCAGTGGCACCGCTGTTGGCGCTATTCTTTCCCATTTAGACACAGACCAAGTTGACAATCTGGTTGCTTATTTTAGAAAGACGTTAAACAAAGCAGAGAGGAATTACTAGTGACCGAATGTGAGCGCCTGTCAGTTTTACTTTCTATAAAACACTTCCATCTCTATGTGTACGGTAAACATTTTACAATTGTTACCAATCATTCCTCCCTCCGTTGGCTTTATCAAATGAAAGATCCTGATGGGAGGTTAGCTCGCTGTGCCCTCAGGCTCTAAAATTAGATTTTTCTACAGTTCATTACGCTGGCGCCATTCATCAAAACGTGGATGGATCATCCTGCCTACCTATTTTACATGTAACTATCCCAGAAGAGGATTGACTTTATGATCTTCTCCCTCACCCCTAGGTTATGGCCTCAAGAATCTCCAGACGTTCAAGCCCAATTAATTAAGATGGGTGCCAACACTAAAGTTGTCGATGGAGCTTTAGTAAAATAGGTTGGCACCTCTTTTCTGCCCTATCTCCGCCCTTCACTCCATAATGAAACTATCATGGAAGCCCATAAAACACTTGGGCATGGGCTATATAGAAAACCCTTGAGTGGCTAAAAGCCAAAAGTAACTGGAAGAATATGGCTGAGTCAATTCATGATGTTTTGGAAACTTGCTTAACCTGCCGCTCCCAGGATAAGTCCAATATGCACTTTAATTCGAGTTTGTAGCCCCTGGGGCCCCTTTTTGATACTGTTAGCATCAATGTCGTAGGGCCATTGCTCGTGGCTGTCTATGGCCTTCACTATATTATCCTTACTATCAATCACCTAACAAAGTAGGTTGAGACACTTCAGTTCCTCATGCTACTGCCAGAGCTACCACCCTTTTCTTATATCTCCAAGTATTCTACCATCATGGATGCCGTGGGTACTCTTATCAGACAATGACACGAATATTATCTCTTATATAGTCAGGAATTAACTTCTCTGCTGGGTATGAAGCACCTCTTCACGACACCATATCACCCAACCACAATTAGCATGATAGAGCGTGCTAATGGCACCATAATTCCCATTTTTAGAAAGTTAGACACTTCTGATCATGTGCATTGGATTGATTTTCTCCCTAGCTCCTTGTTGGCCTATCAAGTTAGCTACTATAGAATAATCAAGATTCCCCATTCCAAGCCCTATATGGGCGCGAGCAGCTGTTGCCTTCCAGCCTTCACCTTTTTTAGCACTAGTGAAGCCAAACCCAAAAGGGGGATTGTAAGTCCCAGGGAACATCCCCTGTGCATAGATTAGGCTCTCTTCCTGTTTCCGAGTAAAAAGGTTCCAAAGAGCGCGGCTGTACCCCTTGTTACTCAGGGTGAACTCGCCCATGTGGTAGACGAGCGCTGGGTAACAGCTCTCCCTCTTTGAATCCCTCCACCAGTGCCCACGCTCACCCCAGCCAAACTTGTCCACTGGATCAGGGAAATCTTAACCAAGATCACCAAATCGAAGTTGATTGGTCCAAAACTAAAAGAAATCAAACCTGACAATTGGGAACCACATAGTCAAAAAGGGATGAAGATTGAAATATCAGCTGGAATTGCTGACAGTTTCAATTTGGTCAGCAGTGGGATTAACAAAACTAACCCCCTCAAGATCGTTGAGGATCATTCCCAATGTGCAGGTAGTATCATCAGAAACCATCAATGATAGTTCAAAGCTCCCATCAGCAAATTGGGAGTCGTGGCTGGTGTAATTCTTTTGACCAAATGAATGGCCCAGCAACCAAGCATGGGTGGGTTGGGCATCTCAAACCTGTTTCCACCCAATTGGGACTGCCCCTACATGGGGTGGCCCTGGGGAATTCCCAGTGCTTGTTGGTCCAGACGCCATTGTGCCAACCACCAGAAATGCAGTCAAGCCTCGGCTAAGGCGTTTGAGGTCAAACTGACAGCGACTTGGCCTGCCGCCAAATCCTTTGATGTCAGTTCCTATTGAGCTTATCTGCCCCCATCCCCAATAAATTCATCATTTAGGTCAAACTTGAGGGACCTGATCCCTGCTTATTCCTGCATCAATTGACCACTATTTAATCAGTTGCACTAAACTGAGAAAATTGTTGGTTGATTTTCATCACTTTCCTTTTAAATGATTTCTGCTGCTAAAACCATCAATTTCTTATTTATTGATATCCTTCTGGCTAAAGCCCCAATGATATTTCTCTGGTGGCCTGTCAGTCCCTATATCAGATGGGCTTTACCATTTTTGGTAATTACTATGACTCCCATCATTGCCAACTGGATTCAGCAAGCCATATACTTATGGAAGTTTAACCCCCTAATATCTCGACTATCCGCCATCAATATACTGGGATCTTGTGGCCTTACATCCACCATTTCCAAGCAAGGATTCTCCCCCTTGTCTCCTCAGTTGTATTGAACCCACCCACCGATAACTCTGTAGAAGCTATCCCAGTGGTACAATCCCCTGCAGCAAGACCCCCAATGTCTGGGTTTGTCTCCATTTGGTTCATTTTGAGTTGTTATTCACAATTGCCCTACACCAACGATTTATCATTTCCCAATTCATGGCTCCATATAACGTCATATGTGCGGCAATGCCTCTGGCATTTTGGCTTACTTTTTGAGTGCTCACACATCCCAACTGGCATGTTGGTCTAAACTTCTTCTGTCATTTTCATTACATAATTGACCAACCATTGTTTCCTGCACTTCCGCCCTGCTCTTTGAGGTGGGCGCCGCAGTGGTTACCCTTTACCAAATGAACGTGCAATCAGTAGTCTGCTTTTTGTTGTTTGTTTGGTGACTTGTCAATTTTGTGGGTAATATCCGCTATACCTTGGAGAAATTTCTTCAGGCTGACAGAGCCTCATGGATTACTACCTCTCCCCCACCTAATATTCAGGAATAAATTTCACGTGTTCCTTCTTGAGATATAGTGAATCAGGTTCTTGACGCCCATGCTGAGGTGCAAATGCATTCTGCAATTGCCCTTAACAATGCCTCTGCATTACCCATGCCCAACAAGGTGTCACTTTGTTGGATGCTTTAGAAGGGGATGCCCATCAGTGGGTATGAGGCCTTCTGCGTTCTTCTTCACAAACGGGGGATCCCACTCACTGATTTCTGTCATATTGGATGATATGAAACCCCCTGTGTCATGCTCAGACCATCTATTCCAATTGCTTTCTACTATGGCCAAAGCCCCCAGTTTAGTTTCTTTGGTCTCTACTTTCTGCAAACAGGCTCTCGCACTGGACCTCTCTAATGATATGCTTCAGGCAATCTTTGGATCAGGGTTGGACTTGGTTTCTGCCCATCACGAGGTTTGGTCCACCTCAAAAGGAACGTTGGATCAAATATGTAATGCTACGACCACTATTAACGCCTTCCATCGCCATACCTCCCGCTATCAAGGAAGAAATTTTATGATAGGACTACCCAACGATGACGCGGATGCAGTTTGTACCATTAAACCAGTATTAGTCCCAGCCTCAGAGACTGTCACTACTCCTGTCCCGGAGTTGGGTTATCCTGTTTCACCCATAATTGAATTAGTAAAATCCCAGATGGAGGAAGCCGGTTCCCAAGCCCTTATTCTTCCCAACTTTACAACAGAAAGAGCCCCCAACCTTCCCCACTATTTGCCTGCCATTTCTTCAGTTGCAACAGAAATGCCCGAATCTACCAATAAACAAAACTTCACTTATTTCTTATTACCTATGAAGACTAGTATTGGATCTCACCACGTCTACTTTGAGGCTTTGGTGGATACCAGAGCTGCAGGTAATTTCATGAGTGTTGAGTTAGCCCAACAATTGAAACTGGACATGAACGTAGGTCTATCAGTGATGGTGGCTTTTTCAGCCTCCCAGACATTGTATATAGTCCGTTGGCCAGTACCTTTTTTGGTACACCAGTATAGCTTCTGTGATCAGTTTTCTGCAATGCCAAACTTAGTGTTTCCGGTAATATTGGGTTTAGATGGTAATGCCAACAACATGTTAGAATCCACATGGAGTCAAAAATGGTGTCATTTGTTAATTATCAACTGAAGGGTGAATTTACCTTATTCAACACTCTTAAATTTATAACTATTGCGGGAAGGCTGACCATGGGATGGACACTTCCGAATATGACTCAGACGAGACAAAACTTGGTACCAGGGGGAGGCACCCAGAGAAGCGATGCTATCTCTTGTTGCCAGCGGGAACGCCACTTATGGGAAGGGGAGGGAACGTGTGTAGGGGGCGTAGCCACTATTGAGCACGTGTGGAGGAAGGGGTCTGATTTGATGAACCAGACTGGGAACCAGGAGGAGACCAGCTGTCGGCGACGTGGTGGGAGATATCCAAACATCCACGCTTGAAAGTGATCCACCAAATGAGACCGGAATCTGTGGACAGCTTCAGGGAGGGTGGGGATGGATCCAGCGATGGCATCCAAGACAATCGTGTGGATAGTCCACATGGCGATTGCAACCACCAGAGCACAAAGGGAGGGTGGGAGGGGGAGGCCAATGATGAAGCAAACATATCTCTTGACAGACTGAAGGGATGTGTTTGATCCTGGCCTAGCAGACGTTGGACTTTGCGCCATATTACTTTAGAGGTGGGGCACTTCTCCAGGCGGTGAAACAGCGTTGCATACTGGCCACACACGACACAGGATGAGTGTAAAGCATTAGAGCGCTCAGCTGTACGATACACCCGCCTCAGGCAGCACCACACATGTGAGCGGACTTGAGGCTGCAACAGAGGATGGTGTGCGTATTTCCAGATAGTCTTTTGGGTCTCAGTGGAATAAGGGATGTCCATCATGTCCAGGTAGTCCACCCTGTATAGGACTTGGGGTCGAATGGGGATCGCGCCATCATGGATGGGTAGCCCCTGTACCTCTTGTGTGAACTGAGGAGAGGGGCGGCCTCTTCGGGTTGTATGTCCACTAATATGAATTCTCCACTCTGCGCTTTGCATGTAGAGTAGGATTCGTTTGTAGTGGGTTTTGGTCCCGTGAGGACCTGTGGCTGATGTGTGTGATGCGAGGTATTTCATCAGGGAGTGGGGGTTTGATGGATTGTTGAGGCCCAAGGCTCGGGAGAAGTTGGAGCGGGCCGCGCGGGACCAGTGTTGGGATGGGAGTGTAGGAGCAGTGACGGCCGCAATCCAGGTGCCCAGGATCTTGGCGGCATGGGCTTTGAAGTCAAGTAGGCCCATGCCACCATGATGATGAGGGCCAAACATGACCTCTAGCCATACTGGTGGAGGGCGGCCTGACCAAAGCCAACCTTGTAGCAAAGCATACAGGGATTTGAAGAAGCTTGGGGAGAAGGGGATGGCGTGGGCTCCGAACCAGACTTTGGATAGGAGCATAGAGTTGGCAAGAACAACCCTGCCAGTGAGGGTAGTAGGGTGGGCTCTGAGAGAGGCGATTCGCTTCGTCACGTTGTCCAGTATATGGCACTCCATTACTGCTGACGCGTATCCACCTGCCTCAAACCACACGCCCAGATGGCGTACCTGTCCTATGGTAGGTCGTGGCACAAAGGGGAGCACCAGTGGAGTGGTGTGTTTTGAGTTAGTAAGGCGTGGACGTGGGCGAGCAGATGGGCCAGGTTGGGAACTACTTGCTGGGGCCCAGCAGTTCTGAGACCGACCAAGGAGGATGATTTCAGTTTTGGAGGCGTTCAGTGCCGCGTTGCTTACCCGGGAATATTCCTGGATGAGGGCTTCAAGCGCGCATGCATCTTTGTTATTAGACACCCCCACCACGCAATCATCTGCAAATGCCATCATCTTGACCGGGGTTTGGCCTGGCACATGGACCCCAGTGAGTTGGGCATTCACATTTCGCAGAAGTGGGTCAAGGCTGAAGTTGTATAAGAGTGGGCTCAGGGGGTCCCCTTGTCGCAGGCCCCTTTGAGGACGGACTACTTCTGTTAGGAAACCTGGGCCGCGCACTGCCATTGTTGCAGATTCCGTGAGCAGCATCACCCAGTTAATGAAGCGGGGAGGTAGGCGGAATTGTTGGAGGCAGGCCCTAAGGTATTCCCAGTTTTTTCTATCATAGGCCTTTTGTTGGTCTAAGAATACAAGTGCCCCAGAGGCTGTGGACTGACACACATTAGCCACAGAGTGCACGTTATCCCAAATTGACCTTCTGGGGATGAAACTGAATTGTTCTGGAGAGATGGTGGCAGATGCTACAGTCCCTGAACGGTTAGCCATGATTTTTGTTAAAATTTTGGTGTCTGTGTTTGTTAGAGAAATGGGGTGCCAGTTGGCTAAGTCTAGCCTATCCCCTTTCTTGAAGAGTGTGACCATAAAGGCCTCATGTCCTCCCGGTAGGAGGCGCATTTCCAACAGGCTTTGGTTGAGTGAGGCTAGCAGCAATGGGGATATATATTTAAAATATTTTTTGTAGAACTCATATGGAATGCCATCTGGGCCTGGGCATTTTCGGTTTGGCGCCCCACAAATGGTAGTCCATAATTCGTTTGGAGTAAATAAATTCATTATTTCTGGGTATCAGAAAATGGTGCGGATATGAGCTCTGTCAAGAAATTCTGCCATTTCGGCTGGCTGAATTGGTTCAGCTCAGTATAACTCGGAGTAATATCTTTGCATTTCAATTGCCACTTCGGCTGGTGTGTCCACAATAGAATTTTCTGATCTTCGCACCTGTGTACAGGCCACGCTCTGGCGTGGGGCAAAATTTTTTTGAAGAAGTATGCGGTGCACTTGTCGCCTTTAGTGATGCATGTGGCCCTGTATTGGACACAAACCTGGTATTTGTGTTGCCTTTCAAGTGCGTTGAGGTGGGCTGCTGCCTCCGCCCACTTCTGGCCCCATGCAGGGCTATATCCTGAGGCTGAAATGTTGGACTCCAAGTGGGCCAATTCCGCCAGCGCGCGCGATATAACCGCCAATGTGGCTCGTGAGCATCTGGATGAGAGATGGCAATAGTGGTGGATGGTGTCTTCTTTGAAAGTTGCCCATGTGGAAATGGGGTCCATGCAAAACGGTGCAACAATTTGATTTTGCCAAAGTTGCCTCTTCCACCCACGTGGAAAATCCTGGCGACGCGAGCTTTGGGGGGCGGATTTTGCACCAATGTGGGGCCTTCACAACTGTGACGGGTAAGTGGTATGTTATTAAGACCAGTCAGTGGTCGGAGAATTCCATTTTCATTGTTTTGAAGTGGGAGATGTGGGGTTGAATTTCGCCGGTGCTAGAATAAGGTCAATGCGGGTCATGGACCTTAATTGGCCGTTGTGGACGTGAGGATGCGTCATGTTTTCGAGCAGTGGGGCATGTCACGGCAGCACATCCATTAACCCAAGGGTGGCTTTTAGAATGCATAGTTCTACGTGGCCCTGTGGGGCGTGGGGTGAGGGCGGCCACCAGTCCGTTGGTGAGGTTAGCCAACAGTTCATGTCACCAATCAGGAAAGAATTGGGGGTAGCAAGAGGGATTTGACCAATGAGAAAATTCCCAATGTTCTTGTGCACCGTTTGGGGCATAGATGTTAACGATTGTTTGTGCAACATCAGCCCATGGAAAAGGTGACAACAAGCACTTGGTCATTTAGGAATGTTTCTGAAGATGTAAATTTGAAAAAAATTGTTTTTCTGAATTAGCACCCACAGTGCTTTGACCAAAAGGATAAGGATGGTAGGAGCATTATTTTCTAAGCTTCCTCGAAACCTTGTGGACAGTGGGTTTCCTGGATGGCCAGGATATCCATGGGTAAATTGTTTTTAAAAACTCAGTTTCCTAGCCTGGGATGGGGAGGCCTTGAGTCCGGCGATAAACAGCTTCCCTAGAGTGAAGGTTTCCCCATCGCACCTTAGGTGCGAAGGGGTGGGCACTTGGGCCCACTAGCCTCTTCCAGGTCCCCACAGGCTTTCACAGCAGTGCGGGTATTAGCAGCAACACTATTGGGGTTTTTGTTAATTTTTGCGGAAAGAGTTGCATTGGCTTTGGCCTTCGCTTTTGTTTTCCTGACGTCGGACAAATTTTTTGCGGTGCAGATAAGTTCGGTGCACTGTCGAGTGGGGCAAAAAATTTTCTGTTTGGGATAGGTCCCAAGTCAGTTTCAACTGGGGCTTGGGTGCAGCGATTGGGTGAGATCGAATCTCCCATCAGATCCTCAGATTGAGTGGCCCATTCAGCATGGACCTCCCATTCTGATTGGGTGATGGATTCCCAAGTTGCTTCCACCGCGAAGGTCTCCATGTCCTCCTGGCGTTGTGAGTGTGGGATGGTGGTGGTGACCTTGGCTGCTTCCTTGGCCGAGGTCCTACGGGCCTGCTTGGCCTTCTTCTGCTCCTGCGGGGAGATGGGCTTTACCAATAGGTAGCAGCCTTGTGCTCCCCATGGGAAAGCCTCCTTGGTGCTTACGGTTGGTTCATAGTGCGCCTCTCCGCTGGCCATGGCCGCCAAGGGGTGCTCTTGGAATGTGACGCCCTCTTTGATGGGGCATGCGTGTGCCTTATGGCCGAAAGCATCACAGTGGGTGTAAATGGGGGGCGCGCTGTCCACGGTTACCTGGAATGGGTGGGTGGTGTGCCCTGCGATGTCAATAAAGGTGGAGTGCGGGATCTGGGTTAGGTCCTTCACGATCTCTTCAGTTGGGGTCAGAACTGCGATGGCTTTGCTGGTGCACAGGTGTGGCATCAGCGTGAAACGTTGCATTTTGAAAGATTGTATTTCGCCATATATGGCGAGACCATCTTTCAGGTGTTGCTCCAAAATGTCACGTTTTACCGTAGTAGGCAAAAAGTCAAACGTGAGGAAAATTTGGTTTGATTTTGTCCATCTGGTGTATTTAGTTTTGATGACCCATTGCCCTTTGGGGAGGTTGACCACTATGCGCACTGCTGCAGCCTCGTCTGCTGCTATTTTGCTTTTGAAACTTAGGTCCAGCTAACCGCACGACATGGAGTGAGGTGCAACGTACACCGCGGTCAGGAAAATTTTGTGTACATCTTCACAAAATCTTTCCCATAGGGCCATTTTTTGGATGTCCAGATACACACGGACTCCGAATTCCACTGACGAAAGTGGCTGGAAATGTTGCGTGTTGATGTACTGGTTGCATCGTGCTTGCCACGCAAGTATCTCCAGGGAAATTGTGACCTCCAGTTTTTTTTAGATTTTTTTCTATTCCACTGGATTCTCCGGGCGTTTTCGAACGTTAGAGGCCGCGGGCCTTCCGCCTGCTCCTCTTGCCTTGCTTGCCCAACTGCTCCCAGACATGGGCGCAGACTAATCCCCTATATGAGATTATCAAACTAGATTTAGTCTTGAATTATTTGGGTTGCAAAAGTGTTTGCAACAAGAAAGAAAAGTTTTTTTAGTCAACACTCTTAAGAAAACTCAAGGTCGTAGTTCTGTTACTTCCCTTTATTTCTCCTGCGGGTCTTCTGTACAATTTTCCCAAAGATTTAATGTGCTATCAAAGTGTATTCAATTCTAAAAAGGCAGACTGTCTGCCTCCTCATACTAACTTCAACTTGGGATTTAAGCGATGGTGCAGTTGGTGAATATCAACTGTCCATTGTATCCACACACAGCGGAGGAGGAGGTTGCACTTAACACTTGGTTAGATGATATGCTTAAAAAAGGTTGGTTGTATAAGGAGACATTGCCATTCATGTCTCCCATCCTATTTGCCAAAAAAGCCAATGGTTCCCTTAATCCCTGCATGGATTACGGATATTTAAACAAAGTTATGGTTCACGATCTCTACCTTCTGCCCCTGAAGCAGACTATCAGTCAAGCAATCGCTAAATCTCATGTGTTTTCTAAGCTGGATCTTGTCAATGCTTTCAACTAGAATTGGGTGATGGAAGGGCAATAATGGCTGACTGCGATCTGAACAAAGCAAGGTATTTCCAATTCCGCGTAATGCCCTTTGGGTTGAAAAATGCACCCGCTACATTTTAATGAATGATTAACAGTGTACTGGGCGATCTCTGGTTCACTTGCGCAGTCAAATATATTGATGACATTCTGGTGCAACCCCAACTCCTGAACAACATGCTAAAGACTTGGAAGCGGTCATGGATGCTTTGCACAAGGTGGGCTTGTTCGTCAAGCCTTCCAAATGTGAGTTCTATAAGGAGGAAGTTACCATTATCAGGAACCTAGTCCTTAAGGATGGCTACGCGATTCCTCCCAATAAGTTGGATGATATCCATGAATGGCCAACTCTGAAAAACCAGAAACAATTATGGAGTTTCTTGGGAATCATTATTTTCCTAAAGAATCTTCCCTGGCCCTTTCCCAGTTAGCTTCACCACTCCACCCCCTCACAGGCAAGAATTTGCCGTTTCATTGGACGCCCAAATGTCAGCAGGGTTTGAGTCAATCAAAGAGGTGTTTTTATCCCCGCCCATCCTGAAACACACGGATCCTGCCAAGCTGTATATTGTTGCATGCGATGCCTTCTCAGTGGCAGTGTGGGGCAGTTCTGCTCCAAGAGCATGATAGTTTGGAACATCTGGTCGCCTACTTTCCCAAAAATTACTTCTACGGAGAAATCCTGGACCATCTATTATAAGGATTTGGCAGCCATAGCATGGGCGTTGACTCATTGAAGTTATCATTTACAGGGTGCCCAGCATGAGTTAACTGTGCGCACGGATCACCAAGCTCTCTTGTATTTCTGTAAACCCCAAAATTGAACCATCGGCAAGCTCACACCTACTGGGACTTGTGCAGTTTTAATTTCAAATATGAATTTGTAAAAGGTGCGCTTAACGTACTTCCCACTTTTCTTAGCCACAACCCAGCCCACTGTCCCTCAGACCCAGATGAAATGGACATCGTTACCATGATCCCCACCACTCAAATTTTATCGATTGTTCCTTGTTGTTTCTTCAGTCACCCTTGCCCCCAAAGCTACCATAGTTAAACAAGTCTTAGCAATTCAAATGACCTGCCCCAAAAGAGTGGATTTACGTGAGAAATTGTCCCTCCAAAATCAAAAAACTCCCTGTATTCCTTGGTAAAGGCCTCATTTATTTTAGGTCATGAATTTGGGTTCCACCTCTTTTCATAATGAGGTATTTCACGCGCATCACGATCCT
Organism: Massospora cicadina; assembly: GCA_022478985.1. Lineage (NCBI taxonomy): Eukaryota > Fungi > Entomophthoromycota > Entomophthoromycetes > Entomophthorales > Entomophthoraceae > Massospora > Massospora cicadina. Next base: position 42,653 of record JAKSZP010007030.1, on the reverse strand, counting down.
TCCATGATCGGCCATCCAGGCAATAAGAAATGCATCAACTTGATCAAGCGGACCTACAATTGGGAAGGTTTAACTAAGGAAGTTCCATCCTGGATCGCCAATTGTGTTACTTGTGCTTGTGCTAAGTCAGAGTGCTCTGGTAGAAATGGGCTTCTTCATCCCTTACAACAGGCAGAGGGTCCATGGACTTCAGTTTCCGTGGATTTTATTATTGAACTCCCCTTCTCTAATGGGTTAATGGTGGTAATGGTGGTGGTTGATCATTTCAACAAGTTTTCCCTTTTTATCCCATGTGCTTCCTCAATTACGTCAGAGGAAACTGCTCGTCTCTTTGTGCGCCATGCGTTTTCAATGTCCGGTCTCCCGCAGGAGATCATCAGTGACCATGGCTCGCAGTTCACAGCACGGTTCTGGAGTGAGCTTTTAACTATTTTAAAATTTCCCCCTGTCGCTTCATGGCATATCGTCCCTAGTCTGATGGACAAACTGTTTGTATTAACCAAGTCCTAGAACAGTACCTGCATTGCTATGCTGCATCCGCACAGGACACCTGGGCTAACGACCTCCCCTCACTCAATTCACCTACAACAATGGGATTCACACTTCCACAGGGTTTTCTCCTTACAAAGTGATGCTAGGATACAATCCCTTTTTTTTGGTCAGACCCTGCTTGCGGCCCAAGGCCCAAGCTGCCGCGGATCATGCTGAACATATTAGGTCTACTCAATCCTTAGTGCAGGAGCACCTCACTAAAGCTATCGCAGACTACAAGCTGTTTGCAGATGTAAGTGACTCCCAGGTCATGGCATAACAGTGGGCTCCTATGTTATGCTCAATACGTGTCATTTGAGAATGCAGGTGCCCTCCCATAAGTTTTCAAGTAAATGTTTGGGCCCCCATTTGGTGGAGGAAGACTTGGGCAATGGTGCGTTCTGGTAAAACTCCCAGCTATTGGAAACAGACCCCATTTTCCACGTTTCTCAATTGTCACCATTTAAGGGCATGGTTCCTGTGGATCCTGAGCCAATTGTAATTAAAAATGTGGAGGAGGTCGAGGTGGAAAAAATCTTAGCATCCTGCAAGTCCCAAAGGTCCGTTCAGTACCTCGTGGTCTGGAAGGTTATCAAGCCTATGAGATCAGTTGGATCAAGGCCCATGATTGCGCTAACTGCATTGAACTGGCTAAGGCGTTTCATGAATCCCACCCCAACGCTCCTTGCCCCCCAAAAAAATTCATGACTGGAATGGCGATCAAATTGCCCAAAGCGCACAAAAAATGTGGCCCTTGTGCAGTTCCCCAGCAGTGGTGCCCTTCCTTTGGAAAAAGGAAAGGGTAATTTAAGTCCTAGGGAATGTCCCCTGTGTGTGAATTGTGCACTCTTTCTGTTTCTGAGTAAAAAGGTTCTGAAGAGGGTGGCTGTACCCCTCATTACCCAGGGCAACCTTGCCCACATGTTAGAAGAGTGCTGGGTATCAGCTCTCCCTCTTCAGATCCCTCACCCAGTGCCCACGCTCACCTTGGCCAAACTTGTCTGCTGGGTCAGGGAAATCTGCACTGAGATCAACAAATCGAAGTCAATTGGTCAGAAACTGATTAAAATCAAGCCCAACAATCGGGAACCACATAGTTAAAAAGGGATGAAGATTGAAATATTGGCTGTAATTGTCAATGGTTTCAATTCTGCCAGTAGTGTGATTGTCGAAACTAACCCCTCTCAGAATCATCAGGGATGATCCCTGACGTGCAGGTAATATCATCAGAAACCATTGATGATAGTTCGAAGCTCCCATCTGGCAAATTTGGAGTTGCAGCTGGCGCAACTATTTTGACTGAATGAATGGCCAAGTAACCGGGCATGGGCAGGTTGGGCATCCTGAACCTGTTTCCAACCAATTGGGACTGCCCCTACGTGGGGTGGCCCCTAGAGAATTCTCATTGCTCATCGGGCCAGATGCCATCATGCCAACTGCCAGAAATGCAGTTGAGCCTCGGTTCAGGTGCTTGAGGTCAAACTGAAAGTGGCTTGGCCTTCCACCAAATCCTTTGATGTCAGTTCCTATTGAGCTTATCTGCCCCCATCCCCAAAAAATTCGTCAGTTATGTCAAACTTGAAGGACCAAATCCCTGCTTGTTCCCACATCAATTGACCACTATTTAATCAGTTGCACTGCACTGAGAAAATTGTTGGTCGATTTTCTTCACTTTCCTTTCAAAAAATTCTGCCGCTAAAAGCATCAATTTATTATTTATTGATACCCTTCTGGCCGAAGTCCTGATGGAATTTCTCTGGTGGCCTGTCAATCCCTATACCAGATGGGCTTTACCAGTATTGGTAATTACTATGACTCCCACCATTTTCAACTGGATTCATCAATCCAGATACTTCTAGTAGTTTAACCCCTTTTATCTCGACTATCGCCATCAATATACTGGGATCTTGTGGCCTTACATCCACCATTTCCAAGCAAGGATCTGCCCCTTGTCTCCTCAGTTGTATTGAACCCACCCACCAATAACCCTGTAGAAACTATCCCAGTGGTATAATCCCCTGCAGCAAGACCCCCAGTGTCTGGGGTTTTCTCCATTTTTTGTTTCAGGTTGTTATTCACAATTTCCCTACAACAATAAATTATTGTTTTACAATTCACGGCTCCATACAACGTCATAATGTGCGGCATTGCCTTTGGCATTCTGGCTTGCTTTTTGGGTGCTCACGCATTCTGACTGGTAGGCCTGCCTAAACTTCTTCTGCCATTTTCATGACAGGGAGCTGCCGCACATCTTCAATTGCAAATGATCTAAATAAAGGGATTATTAGAAATAAAAAATTTCTAATATAGCCCATAAATTATCAGCTTAGGGATCCATATCAGAAGGTGAGGAAGCTTTGGGGAAATTTTGTCTGGCGCCCACTTCAGCTGGCGGACCATGGCGGACGGCTTCCAGATTTCACCCTATCCTCAAATAAGCTAACTTAAACAATGTAGTGCATACGCTTTGACGGTTAACTGATGAGATCATATGTCTCCAAGCTATGGCTAACGAATCTATAAAACTACCAATTATAAAAAGAGGTTTAAGCCAATGAGCGCCAACCTACAATCCCTAAATATTCTTTAGGAGATTTAGTCTTATTCTACCACCATCGTCCTGGGGTAGGAACCATAAACTTGCCACTACTTGGTCTGGCCCTTATTGGGTAATACCCCTCAGGGGGCCCAAATACTTATTGCTGCTACTGGTACTGTAGTTAATTGCGTCCATAGCCATTTTCTGCATAAGTACCATCCCCTTGGAAAGATCTTGAGAGGGGTGTTGACTTTGACCTGCTCCCATTCAGAAAAATTCAAATTTCCCTACCTCCAATACCTCTATCAAAAATCCCTCTCCCCTCATCGGAGCACTATTCTCCATAATATAACAAATTTGTCAAAGTCAAGCCTGCCAAGTTGACTCCCCACCTTTATCAAAGTCAGGGTGCTGTATATCTTGCTAGTTGAGGACGCCGTTACCTCTGAAAGAAATAGGACGAAGACACATCCTATAAATATTAACTCCTTTAACTGAATAAAGATATGTTTTTTATCTCAAGTTTAATTTTGAATTCAATTACTTCTAGAGTCTCTTTTAGCGAGCTCCTCTCCAGCCTTTGGCATCACAATCACCAGTTTTATTAGAATAGGTCCCATGTCATCTATTTTAAGCTTACAACAATTCACTGGCCCCTCTATCTAGTATCTCCAGCTCTCCATGCTATTGACTCTCTGTGGACAATATATACCATCCATTTTTGGTACGCTTCAGAGGAATGACTACCCTCAGCTACCCTGTCCCAACTGTAACGCACTGGCTCCTTCCAATGAGCCACTAATGAGTTGGGCAACAGGATCCATGTTAAAGACCATAGGGCTGACAGGACTCCTGATACTACTCTCCTGGTGCGCGTGCTACAAGATTTGACAAGCACCCCTGGAAGACAGTTTCAAGTATACTCAACCCCAGCAACATGCCTTGACTCCAAGACAAGGTATAAAGGGAGGCAATAGCCCTCCCAAGCTCACTCTCAAAGTCCAATTCTTGTTGATTTAAGCCAAACATGGCTGCAGTTAGGCAATATCTTTAAAATAAACCCAAATTATAAATATATGAATTTTAGGTTCTTTTATTGATATTTAATCAAGTTGATATAAAACAGAACTGAGAAGCCTCCTGCTCCCAGTTCCTTCCCTATATACACATGCTAAAAGCTAAAATAAGATATAATATAAGCTTATGGTGACATTGCCAACTTGAATGATGTTTGGTGTAAACTTTACACCAGGATCGCGGAATCTTTACTCAATGGTTCTGTGCCAGTTCTGATCCTCAACGGTTCCGCGCCAGTTTCATTTCGAATCCCAATTGAACCGCGAAACTCCCAAGCACCTGTTTCATTCCATTCTCGATTTGAATCCAAATTGAATCTCAAAACTACCCATTTTTTGTTTTCCGTTTTGTTCCGACTTGGACGCCCATCTTGCTCCTTGGCCTACTCCAAGCTCTGGTCCCTTAGGCGTCCTTGCCAGAACCAATGCCCCCTCCTCCTCCATACATACAGACACAGGCTGCCCTGTCTTACCAAAGATCAGGGCAATGTGATGCTGAGGATAGACCTCAACCGTCACAAACAAACAAAAACCTGCTTTTGTTAGGAAACGCAATAGAAGGAAAACTAAATATAACTGAGAACCTACCCTAAGGAGTGTGGTTGCCTATACAGTGGAGGTGGGAAATGTAGATTAGAACCTTTTGATGACTATGCCTCTTGATGGGTACCCTAATTGTCACCCTGCCTTCTTATGATAGGGTTGAGGGGGAATGCAATAGTGGTCTTGGATGGCGTCATAAAAGTTTTTGCTGCTTTTCTGATGGATAGAGGAGAAATCAATTAGAATACTACTGAAACTGAACAGATTCTGCTGAAAGGGTAAGTTATTAGCACCATTTTGCAAAACACATCTTATCAATAATATAGTTTGTACAAATTTTTAGTAGAAAAATGCGCCATCAGTGGGTTTGATCCATGATATGAATTATTAAAATAACCCTGATAGGACTTATTAAGTGAATTAGGGCTTATATAGGAATTTGGGTGGGATGGGACAATTACTTGAGTATCCTCAGTGATTAAGTAATACTTGAGGTGAGCCTGAGGGTTCTAATGGAAGGTCCTAAACTTATTCATCTCTCTTCACACCCCTTTAATCATATTTATAAAATCATAAGAGAAATGGGGGCAGGGATGGAGGTTCTTTAGGAGCCAGGACAGTAACCCACCGCTCATCTACTACATGAGCTAGGTCAATGATCTTAAAAAGGGGCTCTATTAAGGGCTTGGTCCCCTTCTTTCTTTTATGTAGAAATTGCTCATTATCCAGAAGGAGGGGCAGGTCGTATGGACTTAAAGTTGTAGTAGAGTAACCACAGCTCTTACTTGGGCAACCTCAAGGGTGGTAGAGGCAGCGTTGGTGACAATCTTACAAGGTTCATGGCTGTAAGGTACTATTTGAAATAAGGTATATCATTTTATAAATTCACGAATAGATCACACCCAAAATGGCGAAATTTCGGCCAAATTGAGATTAATTGGTTAAGAATAAGGAGGCTGACGCATCCACAGTGCACATGATAGATTTTCAATCAAAACTACGGAGGTAATCCACTATCTTTCAGAGGACATGGAGTGATGACAGATTCATGGATTGGAATGTCTGCTTGATAATATCCAGTATTATTTTTCATGTGTCAGTGTACATCATCATATAGTTTGGAAAAAAATCAGTAATTTGTCATGGAGGGCAGATTCTGTAACAAGGATTTAAACATTAAATTGCTTTTTTAAAGGAAACATAATAGGAAGAAAAGCTGAAGAAGTGACTGGCAACCTACCCTGAGGAGAGTGGTTACATTTATAGTGGAGGGTGAAAGGGAGCTTGAAAATTTTCAATGACATAGCCTCTTGCTAGACATTCTAATCATCATCTTAGGCTTCTTGAAATTAGGTTGATGACATGGTCTGATGACATGATTGAGGGGACCAACTGTAAAGATAAAGTTAGTCGTCAGAGCTAAAAAGATTAAGTTAGCAGGCCTTCCTGACCTCAAACATACCCTAGACTAGCGCTGGGTTCAGGACAGATATGTCAGGTCGGTCTAGGGGATATGCATGATGCTCATCCATATGTTGAAGCAAGGGCGTTAAAACACAATAGCCATATAATGAATGGTGATGGTTTGATTCAGTTGCTTGGCAAATGGGGCCTCAAAACCCAATCAATTTTTGAAATTTTGAAATTGGGTCAGCCATGCCTACAATCAATTTCTTGAGTTCAGGAAATCTTGAGCTATAGTACATGGGATAATGGAAATGGGCGCTTATTGGTGCACTTAGGCTTAGCACCACTACCACCAATGGATGATTCCCCCCAATTGTTTAATTATACTTTTAAAACCAACCGTCCTCGTTAGTCAACGTTCTTCCTAATAAAAGCCTCTGTTATTTTTACGCTTTTTAAATGTTGCCTTAAAAACTTGTGCGCAGACCTCCTTTATAAGGTCTCCAACTTTTTATTACTTATTTTCCCAAGATATCCCCAAATATGGTGCACTGCTAGGCAGTCCTGTTCCTCAAGACCAAGGTATCCAAGCCCTACTGCACTGATTCCAAATTGGTTATGGATTCCCCTTTTAATCAAACCAAGTATTATGGTTTAATAGTTGTTTACTGAATTTATTGTGTTGTATTACCTTGATCTGAGCCCCCTCTATTCTGGCATCCTCAGCTGTGCCCTGTTGACCTTCTTGATAATGACTAAAACCATGATAGTGTGGAAGTGCATCCTGCACCACCTCTCCTGGAACAAAAGAGTTACAGACACTCTCCTTAAAGTTGAGAGGGAAGGCATTAAAGGTATCAGATGTCATTATAAAAGGTTTGGCTGCCTGTCTGCTAGATAAAGGAGATTTCTAAAAGAATACTACCAACCTTGAACAGATTCTTTTAGAATGGTAATTCATTGCAACTGGTTCTGCATATACCTGTTCTGACCTGAAGATCAATTTTAATAAAGGAGCAGATTGAATTAAAGGGAATTTGATCCACGCTTTGCTTAAATATTTATGATTTGATTTCACTTGGTTTTTTTCTCATTAGAATAATAGGGGGTTTTGGGCAGATTTTTGCAATTTCTGGAATGTGGGAGTAACCAGGCTATGATTAGGATGAGCCCTAGGGTCCTGCCAGAGGCCCCTAAACTGAAACACCTCCCTGCAGTTTCCTTTTATTATTTCCAGCAGAGTAGAGGAGGTAAAGAGGGCAGGTTGAGAGGTCCTAAAGATTCAGAGCAGTAACCCATCATTCATCTACGATATGATCAAGGTTACTGAGCTGGGCTAGGGGAGTTTCAAGGGTCCTAAGTTCCTTCTTAAATCATAAGGGGTATTTTCCTGGTCCATGCAGAATGGGTGTGCCTCAGGAAATACAGGTACCAGAATTTGAAAGGGAAAATGGTTAAAATCCCATTTGTAGGTTGATATTATGGCATAACATTTGTTGAAACTAATTTGAACAAACATAATTTTATATAGGTTATATTTAATTTATATATAAATTATATCTTTTAATTAACTGAGGTAAGCCAACCAGGGAACGGACATTACCGTTTATTTGTAAAACTAAGGAAATAACTGACAAATATAAAATTGGGCACCCCAGGGTATTCAAGTTACCCCTGTTGCCAGCGGGACTGACAGGTATGGGGGTTGGTGCGCTACTCCGAGGGGGTTTCCCTGCTATGGAGCAGGTGTGAAGGAAAGGGTCTGTGTGGAGGAACCAGAGTGGGAACCATGGTTCTATGAGCGCTTTTTGCCTTGGTCTCATATATCCATAGAGCCAGGCTTGGAAGTGCTCCAGTAAGTGGACATGGAATCTGTTAATAATCCCATGAATGGTTGGGACCGTGCCCTTGAACGCATCTAATGCAATTGTGTGGATTGTCCACATTGCAATGGGTATTATTAGGGAGCGGAGGGAAGATGGGATTGGTGACTCGATCTGGAGCACAAAAATACTCTTTGATATTGAGAATTCCTGTTCATTTTGGATCTTAAGAAGGCGTGCGACTTCCTGCCATATAGCTTTGGTTGGGGGGCATGTTTCTAGGCGGTGATGTAGGGATCCCTCACCTCCACATACTGCACATGTTTTGTGGAGGGAGTTGGAGCGGTCCGCCATCCTATAGGTCCTTCTCAAACAGCGCCAGGCGTTTTCTCTTATCCTTGGTTGTAGGATTGGGCGGTGTGTCATTTTCCACACTGCCTTCTGTGTGGTTAAATCTAGGGAATGTCCAACATATATAGGTATTCTATCCTAGCTATGTTTGGGGTTGTTGCGAGCTTATCTCTCTGGGGGTGGTTTTCTGGGTTTCTTAATTTGAATTGGGGCTGGGTCGTCCCCTTCCCTGTATAGTACCCATGTTCTCTATGTTCCATCCCATACGGCGGATAGTTCTGAGGATATGTTTAAAATGAGGGGAGGTTCCATGCAGACCCGTTGAAGTAGAGTGCTTGGCAAGTTATGAGTGTAGTCTAGGTGGACTATGTGGGTTGGTTAATTTGAGCGCCTGTGCAAAGTTAGTCCTTGCTGCTCTGGACTAATGTTGTTGCGGGAGGTCTGGAGCAAGGATTTCCTTTATCCAGGTACCTAGGATGTGATTGGCATGGCTCTCAAAATCTATTATTCCCATGCCTCCCTTAAGTGTGGGCCATATAGTGTTTCCATCTGTATAGGAGGGTGAGAGTCGGGCCACAGCCAGCCCTGGATAAGCGCGCGGATTGAAGTTATAAAGGTAGGTGAGAAGGCGATCGCGTGGGCCAGGTACCATAGTATTGAGAGGATGAGCGAGTTAGCAACTGTAACTCGTCCTGTTAGTCCTGGGTTCTTCCCTTGAGGGAGGCGACGCGTTTGGATACCCGTTGTAACAGGTTACTTTCCATTGTCTCATTAGCATATCCCCCTGATTCTAGCCAGATTCCAAGGTGTCAGACAGGAATGGTGGTGGGAGGTGTTGCAAAGGGTAAAATGATTGGGTTTTTTCTTCGTGTGTTAGTATGAGATTCTGATGTTGTGGCCCAGTTGTTTGTGTATTTGCCTAAGAGGATGATTTCTGTCTTTCTTTTGTTGAGCGATGCATTGCTCACCTTGAACTATTCCTCTAGAGTGCATTCCAGCTGTCGGGCATTTTCATTGTTTGCTATACCTGCTACGCAGTCATCCGCAAAGGCCAGTATCTTGACCGTTGGTTGCCCTTGTGCGGTTATCCCCATGAGACGTGAGTCAGTTACTCAGAGGAGCGGGTCAAAGCTGAAATTGTATAGCAGTGGGCTAAGGGGATCCCCTTGTTTGATCCCTCTGTGTGGTTTGATCTTGTTTTTTAGGAATCCAGGGCCACATACAGCCATGGTTGCAGATTCTGTTAGGAGCATCGCCCATTTTACGAATCTTGGTGGGAGTTTGAAGGCATGTAGACATTCTTTTAGGTATGGCCAGCTAACACGGTCATACGCCTTTTCCTGATCCAAGAAGACCAGGGCACCAGTTGCTTTGGATTGGAAAATGTTTGTAACAGGGTGAATGTTGTTCCAGATTGAGCGCCCTGGTATAAACCCAAACTAGTTGGGTGATAGGACGTCAGATGCAATTGCGCCTAATCTAGCTCCTAAAATTTTTGTTAGAATTTTTGTGTCAGTGTTGGAGAGTGCAATTGGGCGCCAGTTGTCCTGGTCCAACTTGTCACCCTTTTTATACAAGGTTATAACATAGGATTCATGGCCTTCTGGTAATAGGCGTGTTTCCAACAAACTCTGGTTCATTGACGCCAATAGGAGGGGGGCGATTTGTTAAAAATATTTTTTGTAAACTTTGTAGGGTATTCCATCAGGCCCGGGCATTTCCTACATGGTGCACCGCTAATTATCTCCAAAGCTCCTCCCGTGTGATAAGGAATAGTATACTGTAATTTGGTGGTGTACTTTGTATCTTAGAAGTTTGAATAAATTCTTTAATTTTTTGTGGATCTGTTGGCATATCGCAATATAATTCAGTGTAATAATGGTGTACTTCCGCCTTGACCTCCTCAGGGTCAGTTGCCACGGTGCCATTGGTCTTGCGGACCTGTGTGCACATGGGCTGGTTTCTGCGGGAGTGGAATTGGCGGAAAATGTATGTCAAACAGGTTTCGCCTTCCTTTATGAACTTGCCTTTGTTCAATACTTTGATTCTGTGTTGGTGTTCGAAGATGAGTTTGTTAATTTGGGCAAATATTTCTGCCCATTTGCGTCCCCAGTTGGGGCTATAGCCAGATCTTGGAGTATTTATCTCCAGGTGGTCTAGTTCCGCCAAGGTACGCTTGATTGTGGCCGTGTCTGCGGTGTACTTACGTGATGCAATATGTTGGGTTTTGTTGATTAAATCCTTTTTGAAATTTTCCCATGTTCCGATGGGATCTGAAGTGAATGGGGCTGTGAATTCTGGGTTTGTAGCCTCATTTTTGACCCAGTCTGATTTCAGGCAATTTTATATTTTCTGGGTGAAGCTTTCTCCAAGGCGACACCTGTGTGTAGGATTGGGTTGGCACTAACTGCACTGTAACCAATAGGTGGTCAGAAAAATTGCTCTTTTTTGTTGTAAATTTGGAGATTCTTGAGCTGGTGGGATTTCGGGATGAGGATGTGGTCAATGCGACTCATCAATATGAGCACTCCCTCGCGTATGTTGGGCTGCATCATGTGGGGAAGGAGTGGTGAACTGGGGGGGAGAAAATCCTGTAAGCCAAGAGATGCCTTCATTGTGCGGAATTCAATGTGTCTAGGTGGCTATCCCCTGGGATTAGGCCATTGATCCATATTGGGATTATCCCAGCAGTTGAAATCGCCTAACATAATGGTATCTGGAGGGAGGGTGAGAGTAGGAATTTTTCAAAAAAAAATTTCTCTCAGTTGCAGTTCACAGTGCGTAGACACATGCTAACGAGATTATTTCCTCTTGGCATGTGATTGTTGCTACCAGGACTCAACCGTGTAAGTGTGTTAATAAATTTGTAATTTTAAATTTTTTGTTGTTTTAAATGATCACCCCACAGTGAGACATCCATACTGATTGTGATGGTGCGACCCTGGTTGACCAGGATCCTTCTTCCCCTTGTATACAGTGGTTTCTTGGATGGCCAAGATGTCTATAAGGGGTTTTCGCAGGAATTCCAGCTTTTTGGCTTGGGACATATGAGCCCTGGCTCCTGCAATGTTTATCGTCCCTATTGACACTGAGGTGCCTATGGCGCCTCAGGAGCAGTTGGGAGGGCCCTCCGGCCCTATCCCACTACAGCTCATTTTGGCCATGCTCCGTGTCTGTACTCCAACTCTTTCACTGCCATTGTTGGTTCCCTTGATCTGACCCAATGATTCACAGGAATTGCAGTTTTTTGCATTTGCATCAACCTTTCCCACACAGGTCTCATGTTGATTTGATGCGGATTGTTGATTGGATTCTATATTTTTGAGGTTCAACTTTGGTTAATTGTGCACCTCATTTTCGCCCAAAGTGCGGTTGCATTGTTCCTCAGTATGTGCATGACTGATGTCACTTTGTGACTCGGTCAGGTTACTGTGAAAATTTTCGACCTGGGCATATTGTTCTGATTGGTTGGCTCAGTGAATATCCAAAATATCCTCCCAAATTTGTCTGGGGTTAATGGCGGACTCTGTATGTGCTGCCACTTTAACTGCTGCTTGCTTGCGGGCTTTTTGTGCTGCTTTATGTTGTTTATGTGTAACTGGGTCCACGATGGAGTATAGTCCATCTTCACCCCAGCGGAATGGGTGGTGACTGTCAGTCATTTTGGCGAGGTTTTCATAATCTTTGTCCATTGCTTCCTCACAATAATCATTTTCCATTAAGCCCTCTTTCACAGGGCATGCATGTTCCTTGTGGCCCAGTGAGCCACAGTGGTTGCAAATGGGCGGTGCACATTCTGGTATAACTCAGAATGCGGCTGACTGGCTCCCATCTGCAAAGTGAAATTCTGCTGTGTGGGTAATTCCAGATAAGTCCTCTTCCACTTCTGGGAAGGGGTTGATTATGGCGATGGCTTTGCCCATGCACAGGTTGGGCATCAGACAAAATCGCTGTAATTAGAGTTGTTGGATTTCTCCATAGGCCACAAGACCTTTGTGGAGCTCCTCCTCAATTACCTTATGAGGAAGGTTGGTGGGGAGCGAGTCAAAGGAGATGAACAAAGTTTTCACTTTGTTCCATCTGGTGTGCGTGATGCGCACAATTTTTTTGCCCTTGGGGAGGGCAATTTCCACACAGACTTTTGCTGCGGCATCAGCTTCATCAGCTGTTTTAAAACTAATATTGATCCAGCTGCAGACCATGTTGTTGGTGGCTACATACACCACGTGAGGGAAAAGTGAGGGCTGTGCCTCACATGTTTTCTCCCACAGGGTCGGTGACTCATCCCCAAGGAAGAGTCTGATCCCATGCTCCACCTTTGACAAGGGTTAGTTGAACTGAATGTACATATATTGCACGTGTTTTACAGTGAATACCATATACCCAGATGGTGTCTGAGTTTGCAAAATCTTTGTGGTTTGGTTCCTGGTCCCCCTCTAGGGCGTTTCTTGCCCTTAGTTGCACCGTTAAGTGCACCGCTCGCCACGACGCTTGCCCATGTTGTATTATTTTTATTGATAAAGTCGCCCATCTCTCCTGTGTGTGATTATCCAAATTTGCTGTTCAAAACAAATTGTAGTAACTAAAGTGATTGTTACGAGAAAGAAAAGCATATAAATTATATCTCAATACAGGAAAAAGGATTTTAATCCTGTTGCTATCACTTTTTTACAACAAAATTTATCTAAACAATAAAATTTGATAAGCTATTCCAGGTGAGATAAGCATAATTAATAAACAAGGATAAGGTTGGCCAAACATGGTGAAGGGCAGTGGAGCTAGATCTGCACCTCCCAAAGGTACCAAGCGCACCAATAATAATGAAGTTAAAGAAAATTTAAAGACAAAAAATCTGAGGTGGAGCATCTGTTGGCTTGTGTAGAATATAGTAAAATAAAGAAATTCTATTTAAGTGTCCCATTCTCAGCCGCTATCTTTGGTTAAACATAAAAATCAAGTTTTTTTGGGCACAGATACACTGAAACTATGGTAAAATCCAGCAAAACTCAACCAAAGTGTCCCCTCATGCTGTGTACATGAAGACCCCTTTATTTTCCGTAGTTGGGTGGACTTTGGGTTTAAAATGGCATAAGAAGCCAATAAAGCTGCAAAAACCAGATTAGTAATCAAACTCCATGAAGGTCAGCAGATGCTTTTGACCAAACATACACGTTGGACAAAATCCAACAATATTTTTTTAATTTTTATTACTTTATGACAAAACTTGCATGCACAGGTGTTGAGCGTCATCTCTTGGAAGGCTTGGAATAGTATAGAGAAATAATCAATTTGGTATGCAATGATTCCAACTCATTCTGGCCCTTAGCATAGTGAAGGCCTTCACGATCATTTCTCCAAACCCAGAGGTAGCAGAGGATCTCATGAGAATCCACCACATTACTTCCATCACCATCAATTGTAAAAATACCAATTGTTCCGTGCAACAGTGGAAAGTGCACCACACATATGCAACCACTGTCAGGCCTTTGTACACAAGTTCCACTCCTGTATCATAAAAGAAGGCATTAATTACTGAAATTCTGTGATGAGGAAATGGCGTAAATGACTCTGAATATACCAAAATCACAAACACAAGTCAATAAATCCACTGAGACGAATTTGGATAATACAAAATAGATTAACCAATTTCCCTAAAGGAGCAGAAAATGGCCAATAAGCCTAGAGTTGGCTGCGGCCAAGGCAAAGGCCTCAGCGGGAACTCCATCTTGCCTGAACAGATTCAGGAAGATATGGACTAACTTGTAACATTGTGCCAATATAATGTTACAGATAATCAACCAACCAACCTAATCTGACAGAATTTAGTGCTAAGGTGAATTGGGTGCCAACTTGTCATTTCCAAGGAATTGCATATATCTCAAAATTGTAATTAACACTATAAATGAGAATAAATATCAACAATTGAATTCATCAGATACAATTGAATCCAACGGGGGTACACAATAAATTGCACCATAATGACAAATTAAGAGTCACCAAAGGCAAGAAGGGGACAAAATAAGCAGTATTGAAAGGTTCTGAAAATAAACCAGCGCCTACTCACCATTAATGCACTCATAGTAAGGATGCAAAGATGTCCAAAGAGATTGAGGGAATAGGGCTGGGGACCTGCTAACCGCTCCTGAGGTGCACAGTGCGCCTCAGTTAAATAGGGACGTTGAACATAACGAGAATCAAGGCCTTACCATCTAGGGTCAAAAAATTGGATCTTGTCAATAGAGTGTCTATAACTATCCAGTTCCTAGCTAGTTGGTGCACAGTGCACGGCCACAAAGCTAGGAAACTTGTCATCATGGTTATAGCAAAAAGGGCACCGTGAAGGGCGCCAGAGCCAAAGGAACCCTCTGCAATGGAGTATAGCATGGTATAGAGTAGTTGGAAGCCAACAAACAGGAACACTTGGGTGAATTCCACAGGGGAGCCCATATCCAAGCTGAGATCAGTGCGGAAGGGTTTGAGTGCCTCTGTTTGGAGGGAACTAAGAGGGCTCAACGGGCCATTTGAACTTGAAAAATTTTAAGGAAAATAGAACTGCCAACATTGTTAAAGACCTCCACAAGGAGGTCCACGCACAGGTTTGCAATAGTAACCATAAATTAAAAAACTGTAGACGAAAAGGATTTATTAGAGGAAAGACAACCAATGAGAAAGGTTGGTCTTGAGCAAACGTATTTAATCTAATTCAGGGAAATCATTGATTGGAGAAAGTGGTAATAAGCCCTGGTGTACCAATAAGCGCATGCTTCCATCTAACAGGGTAATGTACTTTGATATGACCAAACTTGAGTGATAGATTGAGACAAGGGTGACCCAAGTTGGAAAATTTATAAATTGAATAGGCTTTGAACCCTTTTTCACCGAGTAACCAAATCAAACCATCGTAGTTTAAGTGGTAGCACGTCCAATTTAATGCTATGGCCGTTACCATGGTTGGGCAGGTCGCACTTCATCTGAATTAACCTGAGCATATTTGTCCTGCACCCAGCGTTGGTCCAAGGTGTGCCTTAAGTTAGGAAGGTCCTGTAGCTTGACCTTTTTTAACTCTTGGCGCCCACCTTGTCTTTTCCATTGACCCTTCAATAAAGTCATGTGAACATGACAGATATCCTGTGTTAATTTTGGCCTTGAAAGATGCTCGCTTGGTGCTTGATCTACCAAAATCCATCAATAAGGGATTTATACCACTTAATAATAAAGATACTTAAACTATAAAAAATTATAAAGTTGGGTATTTGAAGTTTTTTTATTAAGCGCCACAGGTGTTAAGATAAAAACCAAACCCTTTTGATATCTGACTGATCAGTATTTAAACTGAATTGAGGGTTGAAGGGAATTTAATGCAAGTCTGAATGGATTGTTACATTCTGAATAAGGAAATATTACAGTTTAACCTATCAAAGCTTGGAAAACTCGCTTCACTTAGGCTGAACGATGAATGGGGAATTATTTTGGGGTCAGACATAACCGTGGGGTAACAACTTAATATAATAAAGTTAATTTCCTTTCACGAAAAATATTGCACCTAGGGGACCCCAGCCACGCCTATAAAAGGGGGTGGTCCCCATGTAGGTGTTTGACTTGAACTGGTAGGGGCTGGGAGAGATTCATCTGATGGGCGCCCCAGAATCCGCTGTAAAGTTGGATTAATATGGTTACTAAAATTTATGTTAATTTTCCGTGAGGTATTAGAACTAGTGTTACACTGATTTGCGGGGTTCCACCAAGAATTGGCTAAGTCTTTTGTCCAATTAAATCATTACTAATAAGTTTGATCTCCTCATTATTGCAGACTTGTAAATGTCCGACATTTCCTATTTTTGGCCAAGTTTTTCCAACAACATTAAGTTTCTGAAGCCTGGGAGGCAAATATCTGAAATCCTGAAAACCCCCTGTGGACATCCTGACAATACAGGAAACCCAATTTCAACAGGGAAAGGAAGGGGCATGAGAAACATGCTCCTTCCAACACTATCATTTTGGTCACAACACTGTGTGGTGCTATTACATGTGAACCAAAATTTTTTTTAAAAAAATAAATTTTTGAATGACCACATACTGGCTTTACCTTCTTCTAGCATGATGAGGTTTACATAATCACCAGCTTATATACACTGATCTGCACACAGGTTTTTCATGATTTTTCTTTATTTGAAACTCCTTATTTCCCCTCTAACACCTTTGTTATGGAAGACATGAACTTTTGGGTCAATCTAAACACCAATTGGTGGCTGCTCATAACAGCAGCCCCACAAGGACATGCTGAAATTCGTGTCTTAACAGCCAACTTGTGCCCATATGATACCTTACCCAAACGCTTTCCTCTCCTACAAAAAATGACTTGCCCTCATGTTCATAATAGTAAATTACTATCTATGTCACGCATAAATCTTATACTAGCACCATTGATATTCCAACCCCAATTTTTATTTAAAACTATAAGAATCAATTTATATAATAAATTAGCTAGAATTAGTGTCCTCTACTCATTAAAAACACCCACACATAAGTACCCATGTGTTGTAAAATATGCCCAGAAAAGCTTGACAACTTGTAGTTTCATTCTTGTATTATGGATATGACTTTGACGTAGGATTTTACAACGCCTTTCTGTTTGGACCCATTGACCACCTGGTCAAATTTCAAGAAACAGACAGTGAACCAGATCAAACATACAACATCACAGAGATTCCAGGAAGCTTTATCCATTATTAAGCACATCTTGGATGACTTAAAATAACCAGGAATACAAATGTCCCAGTCACATGATACAGCCCTGCTTGAGGGTTTAATGGGCTGAGGTTCTGCTCACCTAAACAATTTGGTAAGAGAACACCAACACCGCGTTAAAGTTCAGTTCTAAGCAAAAAATCTAACAGCTGGAGAAACATGTTTTTATCTTTTCCACTAATTTTAGCTTTGTAAGAATATTATAGTCAGCACACAGGTCTGGCAGTTAGATGCATCCTTAGCAGAAATGCTGGAAGAAGTTTCTAAAAAAAACAGTTTTAATTTATTTTATTTAACCGAGGTAAGCTGACCAGGGGACAGATATTACCGAATATATGTGAAACTAAAAGATAACTAAGAAATATAAAAATTGGGCACCCCAGGGTACTCAAGTTACCCCTGTTGCCAGCGGGACTGCCAGGTATGGGGGTTGGTGCACTACTCCGAGGGGGTTTCCCCTGCTATGGAGCAGGTGTGAAGGAAAGGGTCTGTATGGAGGAACCAGAGTGGGAACCATGATTCTATGAGCGCTTTTTGTCTTGGTCTCATATATCCATAGAGCCAGGCTTGGAAGTGCTCTAGTAAGTGGACATGGAATCTATTAATAACCTCATAAATGGTTGGGACCATGCCCTTGAACGCATCTAATGCAATTGTGTGTATTGTCCACATTGCAATGGGTATTATTAGGGAGCGGAGGGAAGATGGGATTGGTGACTCGATCTGGAGCACAAAAATACTCTTTGATATTGAGAATTCCTGTTCATTTTGGATCTTAAGAAGGCGTGCGACTTCCTGCCATATAGCTTTGGTTGGGGGGCATGTTTCTAGGCGGTGATGTAGGGATCCCTCACCTCCACATACTGCACATGTTTTGTGGAGGGAGTTGGAGCGGTCCGCCATCCTATAGGTCCTTCTCAAACAGCGCCAGGCGTTTTCTCTTATCCTTGGTTGTAGGATTGGGCGGTGTGTCATTTTCCACACTGCCTTCTGTGTGGTTAAATCATAGGGAATGTCCAACATATATAGGTATTCTATCCTAGCTATGTTTGGGGTTGTTGCGAGCTTATCTCTCTGGGGGTGGTTTTCTGGGTTTCTTAATTTGAATTGGGGCTGGGTCGTCCCCTTCCCTGTATAGTACCCATGTTCTCTATGTTCCATCCCATACGGCGGATAGTTCTGAGGATATGTTTGAAATGAGGGGAGGTTCCATGCAGACCCGTTGAAGTAGAGTGCTTGGCAAGTTATGAGTGTAGTCTGGGTGGACTATGTGGGTTGGTTAATTTGAGCGCCTGTGCAAAGTTAGTCCTTGCTGCTCTGGACTAATGTTGTTGCGGGAGGTCTGGAGCAAGGATTTCCTTTATCCAGGTACCTAGGATGTGATTGGCATGGCTCTCAAAATCTATTAGTCCCATGCCTCCGCTTCAGTGTGGGCCAAATAGTGTTTCCATCTGTATAGGAGGGTGAGAGCCAGGCCACAGCCAGCCCTGAATAAGCGCGCGAATTGAGGTTATAAAGGTAGGTTAGAAGGCTATCGCATGGGCCTGGTACCAAAGTATTGGGAGGATGAGCGAGTTAGCAACTGTAACTCGTCCTGTTAGTCCTGGGTTCTTCCCTTGAGGGAGGCGACGCGTTTGGATACCCGTTGTAACAGGTTACTTTCCATTGTCTCATTAGCATATCCCCCTGATTCTAGCCAGATTCCAAGGTGTCAGACAGGAGTGGTGGTGGGAGGTGTTGCAAAGGGTAAAATGATTGGGTTTTTTCTTCATGTTTTGGTATGAGGTTCTGATGTTGTGGCCCAGTTGTTTGTGTATTTGCCTAAGAGGATGATTTCTGTCTTTCTTTTGTTGAGCGATGCATTGCTCACCTTGAACTATTCCTCTAGAGTGCATTCCAGCTGTCGGGCATCTTCATTGTTTGCTATACCTGCTACGCAGTCATCCGCAAAGGCCAGTATCTTGACTGTTGGTTGCCCTTGTGCGGTTATCCCCA
Organism: Massospora cicadina; assembly: GCA_022478985.1. NCBI lineage: Eukaryota > Fungi > Entomophthoromycota > Entomophthoromycetes > Entomophthorales > Entomophthoraceae > Massospora > Massospora cicadina. The sequence continues at coordinate 23,640 of JAKSZP010007030.1, read as the reverse complement.
TGAGACGTGAGTCATTTACTCAGAGGAGCGGGTCAAAGCTGAAATTGTATAGCAGTGGGCTAAGGGGATCCCCTTGTTTGAGCCCTCTGTGTGGTTTGATCTTGTTTGTTAGGAATCCAGGGCCACATACAGCCATGGTTGCAGATTCTGTTAGGAGCATCGCCCATTTTACAAATCTTGGTGGGAGTTTGAAGGCATGTAGACATTCTTTTAGGTATGGCCTGCTAACACGGTCATACGCCTTTTCCTGATCCAAGAAGACCAGGGCACCAGTTGCTTTATATTGGCAAATGTTTGCAACAGGGTGTATGTTGTTCCATATTGAACGCCCTGGTATAAACCCGAACTGGTTGGGTGATAGGACGTTAGATGCAATTGTGCCTAATCTAGCTCCTAAAATCTTTGTTAGAATTTTTGTGTCAGTGTTAGAGAGTGCAATTGGGCGCCAGTTGGCCAGGTCCAACTTGTTACCCTTTTTATACAAGGTTATAACATAGGATTCATGGCCTCCTGGTAATAGGCGTGTTTCCAACAAACTCTGGTTCATTGACGCCAATAGGAGGGGGGCGATCTGTTGAAAATATTTTTCTTGTAAAGTTTGTAGGGTATCCCATAAGGCCCTGGGCATTTCCTACATGGTGCACCGCGAATTGTTTCCCAAAGCTCCTCCCATGTGATAAGGGATAGTATATTGTAATTTGGTGGTGTACTTTGTATCTTGGCAGTTTGAATAAATTTTTTAATTTTTTGTGGATCTGTAGGCATATCACAATATAATTCGGTGTAATAGTGGTGTACTTACACCCTGACCTCCTCAGGGTCAGTTGCCACGGTGCCGTTGGTCCTGCGGACCTGTGTGCACATGGGCTGGTTTCCACGGGAGTGGAATTGGCAGAAAATGTATGTCAAACAGGTTTCGCCTTCCTTTATGAGCTTGCCTTTGTTCAATACTTTGATTCTGTGTTGGTGTTCAAAGATGAGATTGTTAAGTCGGGCTGAAATTTCTGCCCATTTGCGTCCCCAATTAGGGCTGTAGCCAGATTTCAGAGTATTTTTTTCCAGGTGGTCTAGTTCTTCCAAGGTACGCTTGATTGTGGCTGTGTTGGCGGTGTACTTGCGTGATGCAATATGTCAGGTTTTGTTGATTAAATCTTTTTTGAAACTTTCCCATGTTCTGATGGGATCTGAAGTGAATGGGGCTGTGAATTCTGGATTTGTAGCCTTGTTTTCAACCCAGTCAGATATCTCAGGCAATCTTATATTTTCTGGGTGAAGCTTTCTCCAAGGCGACACCTGTGTGTGGGATTGGGTTGGCACTAACTGCACTGTAACCAATCGGTGGTCAGAAAAATTGCTCTTTTTTGTTGTAAACTTGGAGATTCTTGAGTAGTGGGATTGTGGGATGAGGATGTGGTCAATATGATTCATCAATATGAGCAGTCCCTCACATATGTTGGGTCTTGTCATATGGGGAAGGATTGGTGAATTGGGGGGAAGAGCATCCTGTAAGCCAAGAGATGCCTTCATTGTGCGGAATTCAATGTGTCTAGGTGGGTATCCCCTGGGATTAGGTCATCGATCTGTATTGGGTTTATCCCAGCAGTTGAAATCGCCTAACATGATGATATCTGGTGGGAGGGTGAGGGTAGAAATTTTTTCAAAAAAAATTTTTCTCTCTGTTGCAGTGCACAGTGCGTAGATACATGCTAACGAAATTATTTCTTCTTGGCATGTGATTGTTGCTACCAGGACTCGACTGTGCAATTGTGATGATGAATTTGTAATTTTAAATTTTTTGTTGTTTTGGACTATCACCCCACAGTGAGACGTCCATACTGATTGTGATGGTGCGACCCTGGTTAACCAGGATTCTTCATCCCCTTGTAGGCAGTGGGTTTCTTGGATGGCCAAGATGTCTACAAGAGGTTTTCGCAGGAATGCCAGCTTTTTGGCTTGGAATGTATGAGCCCTGGCTCCCGCGATATTTAACATCCCTATTGACACTGAGGTGCCCGCGGCGCCTCAGGAGCAGTTGGGAGGACCCTCTGGTCCTATCCCACCGCGGCTCATTTTGGTCATGCTCCGCATCTGTACTCCAACTCTTTTACTTCCATTGTTGGTTCCCTTGATCTGACCCAATGATTCAAGGGAATTGCAGTTATTTGCATTTGCATCAACTTTTCCTGCACAGGTCTCATGTTGATTTGATGCGGGTTGTTGATTGGATTTTATATCTTTGAGGTTCAACTTTGTTGCATTGTGCACCACACTTTCACCCAAATTGCGGTTGCATTGTTCCTCAGTATATGCATGACTGATGATGCTTTGTGGCTCAGTATGGTTACTGTGAAAATTTTCGACCTGGGCATATTGTTCTGATTGGTTGGTTTGGTGAATATCTGAAATATCCTCCTGAATTTGTCCATGGTTAATGGCGGATTCCGCGTGTGCCACTGCTTCAGCCGCTGCTCTCTTGCGGACTTTTTGTGCTGCTTTATGCTGTTTACTTTTAACTGGGCCCACGATGGAGTATAGTCCATAATCACCCCAGCAGAATGGATAGTGGCCATCATTCATTTTGGTGAAGTTTTCATTATCTTCGTCCATAGCTTCTTCACAAAAATCGTTTTCCATTAAGCCCTCTTTTACAGGGCATGCATGTTCCTTGTGGCCCAGTGAGCCATAGTGGTTGCAAATGGGTGGTGCGCATTCTGGTGTAACTTGGAATGCAGCCAACTGGCCCCCATTTTCAAAGTGAAATTCTGCTGCATGAGGAATTCTGGATAAATCCTCTTCCACTTCTGGGAAGGGGTTGATTACAGCAATAGCTTTTCCTGTGCACAGGTCAGGCATTAAGTGAAATCGCTGTAATTAGAGTTGTTGGATTTCTCCATAGGCCAAAAGACCTTTATGGAGCTCCTCCTCAATTATCTTATGAGGAAGGTTGGTGGGGAGCGAGTCAAAGGAGATGAACAAAGTTTTCACTTTGTTCCATCTGGTGTGCGTGATGCGCACAATTTTTTTGCCCTTGGGGAGGGCAATTTCCACGCAGATTTTTGCTGCAGCATTGGCTTCATCAGCTGTTTTAAAACCAATATCGATCTAGCTGTGGCCCATGTTGTTGGTGGCTACGTACACCGCATGAGGGAAAAGTGAGGGCTGTGCCTCACATGTTTTTTTCCCACAGGGTTGATGAACCATATCCAAGGAAGAGTCTGATCCCATGTTCCACCTTTGACAAAGGTTGGTTAAATTGAATGTACATGTATCGCGCATGCTTTACAGTAAATACCATAAACCCAGATGGTGTCTGAGTTTGCAATTTTTTACAGCTTGGGTTCCTGGTCCCCCTCCAGGACGTTTCTTGCCCTTAGTTGCACCGTTAAGCGCACCACTTGCTGCAACACTTGCCCATGTTGTATTATTTTTGTTATTAAAGTCGCCCATCTTTCCTGTGTGTGATTGTCCAAATTTGCTGTTTGAATAGAATCATAGTAACTAAAGTGATTGTTATGAGAAAGAAAACACACAGTTTTTATTTAAATCTAGAGAAATCTGATTAGTCAAACAAGTAAAATTGAGTTCATTGATAGTGCGCATATTTTTTACTGATATTAATATAATATTAAATTAGATTTAATTTTGTGAAAGAAATTATAGGAAGCTGTGCGCAGTGCACCACAAGAGAATACTCTGGCTCTGATGGGCTATCCTATGAATATTAAAAAAATATTAGGGGTGTGGCATAGTTGGGATGGCGTCCCACTATTGCCCCTCACAACACAGGTTCAAATCCCGTTGTGGCCAAAATTGCATTTCAGTTCCAAGAGGATATCAATACATGTGGATTTGTGCACCATGCCTTGGTCCAACTAAGCAATTTAATAAAGTTAAATCATGTAATCCCAGCCTATCAGAATATGTGCTGGAAGTTTTTACCCCCAGTACTTGGATTTTGTCCTCCACTTCTATATTTTTGCTCCTTATTTCCTATCCCTCCTATCAGTGTGGTATGTTTGTCACAAGGTCAGCCCACCTCAAATAAAATTAAAAAAATATTTAAATTTTAAATTTATTGCGGGGAAGGCCGACCATGGGACGGACACTTCCGAATATGACTCAGACGAGACAAAACTTAGTACCAGGGGAGGCACCCCAGAGAAGCGATGCTATCTCTTTTTGCCAGCGGGAACGCCACTTATGGGAAGGGGGAGAGGGAACGTGTGTAGGGGCGTAGCCACTATTGAGCACGTGTGGAGGAAGGGGTCTGATTTGATGAACCAGACTGGGAACCAGGAGGAGACCAGCTGCCAGCGACGTGGTGGGAGATATCCAAACATCCACGCTTGAAAGTGATCCACCAAATGAGACCGGAATCTGTGGACAGCTTCATGGAGGGTGGGGATGGATCTGGCGATGGCATCCAAGACAATCGTGTGGATAGTCCACATGGCGATTGCAACCACCAGAGCATGAAGGGAGGGTGGGAGGGGGAGGCCATTGATGAAGCAAACATATCTCTTGACAGACTGAAGGGATGTGTTTGATCCTGGCCTAGCAGACGTTGGACTTCGCGCCATATTACTTTAGAGGTGGGGCACTTCTCCAGGCGGTGAAACAGCGTTCCATACTGGCCACACACGACACAGGATGAGTGTAAAGCATTAGAGCGCTCAGCTGTACGATACACCCGCCTCAGGCAGCGCCACACATGGGAGCGGACTTGAGGCTGCAACAGAGGATGGTGTGCGTATTTCCAGATAGTCTTTTGGGTCTCAGTGGAATAAGGGATGTTCATCATGTCCAGGTAGTCCACCCTGGATAGTACTTGGGGTCGAATGGGGATCACGCCATCATGGATGGGTAGCCCCTGTACCTCTTGTGTGAACTGAGGAGAGGGGCGGCCTCTTCAGGTTGTATGTCCACTAATACGAATTCTCCACTCTGCGCTTCGCATGGAGAGTAGGATTCGTTTGTAGTGGGTTTTGGTCCCGTGAGGACCTGTGGCTGATGTGTGTGATGCGAGGTATTTCATCAGGGAGTGGGGGTTTGATGGATTGTTGAGGCCCAAGGCTCGGGAGAAGTTGGAGTGGGCTGCGTGGGACCAGTGTTGGGATGGGAGTGTAGGAGCAGTGACGGCCGCAATCCAGGTGCCTAGGATCTTGGCGGCATGGGCTTTGAAGTCAAGTAGGCCCATGCCACCATGATGATGAGGGCCAAACATGACCTCTAGCCATACTGGTGGAGGGCGGCCTGACCAAAGCCAACCTTGTAGCAAAGCATACAGGGATTTGAAGAAGCTTGGGGAGAAGGGGATGGCGTGGGCTCCAAACCAGACTTTGGATAGGAGCATAGAGTTGGCAGAACAACCCTGCCAGTGAGGGTAGTAGGGTGGGCTCTGAGAGAGGCGATTCACTTCGTCACGTTATCCAGTATATGGCACTCCATTACTGCTGACGCGTATCCTCCTGCCTCCAACCACACGCCCAAATGGCGTACCGGTCCTATGGTAGGTCGTGGCACAAAGGGGAGCACCAGTGGAGCGGTGTGTTTTGAGTTAGTAAGGCGTGGACTTGGGCGAGCAGATGGGCTGGGTTGGGAACTACTTCTGGGGCCCAGCAGTTCTGAAACTGACCAAGGAGGATGATTTCGGTTTTGGAGGCGTTCAGTGCTGTGTTGCTTACTCAGGAATATTCCTGGATGAGGGCTTCAAGCGCGCGTGCATCTTTGTTATTAGACACCCCCACCACGCAATCATCTGCAAATGCCATCATCTTGACTGGGGTTTGGCCTGGCACATGGACTCCAGTGAGTTGGGCATTCACATTTCGCAGTAGTGGGTCAAGGCTGAAGTTGTATAAGAGTGGGCTCAGGGGGTCCCCTTATCGCAGGCCCCTTTGAGGACGGACTACTTCCGTTAGGAAACCTGGGCCGCGCACTGCCATTGTTGCAGATTCTGTGAGCAGCATCACCCAGTTAATGAAGCGGGGAGGTAGGCGGAATTGTTGGAGGCAGGCCCTAAGGTATTCCCAGTTTACTCTATCATAGGCCTTTTGTTGGTCCAAGAATACAAGTGCCCCAGAGGCTGTGGACTGACACACATTAGCCACAGAGTGCACGTTATCCCAAATCGACCTTCTGGGGATAAAACCGAATTGTTCTGGAGAGATGGTGGCAGATGCTACAGTCCCTAAACGGTTAGCCATGATTTTTGTTAAAATTTTGGTGTCTGTGTTTGTTAGAGAAATGGGGCGCCAGTTGGCTAAGTCTAGCCTATCCCCTTTCTTGAAGAGTGTGACAGTAAAGGCCTCATGTCCTCCTGGTAGGAGGCGCGTTTCCAACAGGCTTTGGTTGAGTGAGGCTAGCAGCAATGGGGATATATATTTAAAATATTTTTTTAGAACTCATATGGAATGCCATCTGGGCCTGGGCATTTTTGGTTTGGCGCACCGTGAATGATAGTCCATAATTCGTTTGGAGTAAATAAATTCATTTTTTCTGGGTATCAGAAAATGGTGCGGATATGAGCTCTGTCGAGAAATTCCGCCATTTCAGCCAGCTGAATTGGTTCAGCTCGGTATAACTTGGAGTAATATCTTTGCATTTTGATTGCCACTTCGGCCAGTGTGTCCATAATAGAATTATCCGATCTTCACACCTGTGTGCAGGCCACGCTCTGGCGTGGTGCAAAATTTTTTGAAGAAGTATGTGGTGCACTTGTCATCTTTTGTGATGCGTGTAACCCTGTATTGAACACAAACCTGATGTTTGTGTTGCCTTTCAAGTGCGTTGAGGTGGGCTGCTGCCTCCGCCCACTTCTAGCCCCATGCAGGGCTATATCCTGAGGCTGGAATGTTGGACTCCAAGTGGGCCAATTCTGCCAGTGCACGCGATATAACCGCCAATGTGGCTCGTGAGCGTCTGGATGAGAGATAGCAATAGTGGCGGATGGTGTCTTCTTTGAAAGTTGCCCATGTGGAAATGGGGTCCGCGCAAAACGGTGCAACAAACGATTTTGCCAAAGTTGCCTCTTCCACCCACGTGGAAAATCCTGGCAATGCAAGCTCTGGGGGGTGGATTTTGCACCAATGTGGGGCCTTTGCAACTGTGATGGGTAAGTGGTATGTTATCAAGACCAGTCGGTGCTCGGAGAATTCCATTTTTGTTGTTTTGAAGTGGGAGATGTGGGGTTGGAATTTCGCCGGTGCTAGAATAAGGTCAATGTGGGTCATGGACCTTAATTGGCTGTTGTGGATGTGGGGACGCATCATGTTTTTGAGCAGTGGGGCATGTCGTGGCAGCGCATCCATTAACCCAAGGGTGGCTTTTAGAACGTGTAGTTCTACATGACCCTGTGGGGCATGGGGTGAGGGCGGCCACCGGTCCGTTGGTGAGGTTAGCCAACAGTTCATGTCGCCAATTAGAAAAGTAATGGGGGGTAGCAGGAGGGATTTGACTGATGAGAAAAATTCCTGACGCTCTTGTGCACCATTTGGGGTGTAAATGTTGATGATTGTGTGTGCAACATTGGCCCATGAGAAGGTGACAATGAGCACTCAGTCATTTAGGAATGTTTCTGAAGATGTAAATTTGAAAAAATTGTTTTTCCAAATTAGCACCCCACAGTGCTTCAACCAAAAGGATAGAGATGGTAGGAGCATTGTTTTCCAAGCTTCCTCGGAATCTCGTGGACAGTGGGTTTCCTGGATGGCCAGGATATCCACGGGTAAATTATTTTGTAAAAAACTCAGTTTCCTAGCCCGGGACGGGGAGGCCTTGAGTCTGGCAATATTCAGCGTCCCTAGAGTGAAGGTTTCCCCCATCGCACCTTAGGCGCGAGGGGGTGGGCCTTCGGGCCCACCAGCCTCTTCCAGGTCCCCACGGGCTTTCACAGCAGCACGGGTATTAGCAGCAACGCTATCAGGGTTTTTGTTAATTATTGTGGAAAGAGTCACATTGGCTTTGGCCTTCGCTTTTTGTTTTCCCGACGTCGGACGAATTTTTTGCGGTGCGGATAAGTTTGGTGCACCGTTGAGTGGGGCAAAAAAATTTTTTTGGTTGGGATAGGTCCCAAGTCAGTTTCTACTGGGGCTTGGGTGCAGCGATTGGGTGAGATCAAATCTCCCATTGGATTCTCAGATTGAGTGGCCCATTCAGCTTGGGCCTCCCAATCTGATTGGGTGATGGATTCCCAAGTTGCTTCCACCACGAAGGTCTCCATGTCCTCCTGGCGTTGTGAGTGTGGGATGGTGGTGGTGACCTTGGCCGCTTCCTTGGCCGCGGTCCTATGGGCCTGCTTGGCCTTCTTCTGCTCCTGCGGGGAGATGGGCTTTACCAATAGGTAGCAGCCTTGTGCTCCCCACGGGAAAGCCTCTTTGGTGCTTGCGGTTGGTTTGTAGTGCGCCTCTCCACTGGCCATGGCCGCCGAGGGGTGCTCTTGGAATGTAACGCCCTCTTTGATGGGGCATGCGTGTGCCTTATGGCTGAACGCGTCACAGTGGGTGCAAATGGGGGGCGCGCTGTCCATGGTTACCCGGAATGGGTGGGTGGTGTGCCCTGCAATGTCAATAAAGGTAGAGTGTGGGATCTGGGTTAGGTCCTTCACGATCTCCTCAGTTGGGGTCAGAACTGCGATGGCTTTGCCGGTGCACAGGTGTGGCATCAGCGTGAAATGTTGCATTTTGAAAGATTGTATTTCGCCATATATGGCGAGACCATCTTTCAGGTGTTGCTCCAAAATGTCACGTTTTACCATAGTAGGCAAAAAGTCAAACGTGAGGAAAATTTAGTTTGATTTTATCCATCTGGTGCATTTAGTTTCAATGACCCATTGCCCTTCGGGGAGGTCGACCACTACGTGCACCGCTGCAGCCTCGTCTGCTGCTATTTTGCTCTCAAAACCTAGGTCCAGCCAACTACGTGACATGGAGTGAGGTGCAACGTACACCGCGGTCAGGAAAATTTTGTGTACATCTTCACAAAATTTTTCCCATAGGGCTGTTTTTTGATGTCCAGATACACACGGACTCCAAATTCCACCGACAAAAGTGGCTGGGAATGTGGCGTGTTGATGTACTGGTTGCATCGTGCTTGCCACGCAAGTATCTCCGGGGAAATTGTGACCGTCAGTTTTTTTAGATTTTTTTCTATTCCGCCGGATCCTCCGGGGCGTTTTTGAACATTAGAGGCCGCGGGCCTTCCGCCTGCTCCTCTTGCCTTGCTTGCCCAACTGCTCCCAGATATGGGCGCAGACTAATCCCCTCTATGAGATTATCAAACTAGATTTAGTCTTGAATTGAATGGGTTGCAAAAGTGTTTGCAACGAGAAAGAAAAGTTTTTTTAAATTTAAAAATATTTAATAACATATATAACCTTCTTTTAACCTCCATTAATATATGAATTTTGGAAAAAATCCTTCTTCCTGAAGGCCAAGAAGCATATACAGTTACTATTTTTAAAAAAAGAGATAGACTAAATTTATCCAACTGGCGCCCTATCTTCTTAACCAACATGAAACCAACTTATTTACAAAATTCCTGGCTAAGCGCCTAGGGAAAATAGCAATTGAGGTGATATCGCCTGCAAACTATGGATTTGTCTTAATAAGATCTATATGGGACAACATTCACACAGTTGTTAGTTTCTGTCAGTCTCAAGCTTTAAGAAGCTTGTTTCTTTTTTTAAAAGAAAGCTTATTATCAGGTTAACTAGAAATACCTCCAGGCTTGCCTTCACAAGTTTGGCTCCCAGCCAGATTAATAAACTGGGTGATGCTATTTAAAGAATTAGACGCTATGGCTATAAGTGGATCAGTTCTATAAATGATTTAATTTTCCCGCAGAGGGGCTCTGTTAAGGTGACCCTCTAAACCCCTTCAAATAAAATTTATCCTTGGCCACTAATTTGCAACACAAATGCTAGCATTACTGGAGTCAGCGTTCATGGCCAACCACCAGTCAGAATTATGGCATTCACAGATAATTGCGTGGTGTGTATCTCCAACAATTATGACGCTAACATCCTTGAAAATAACATGCAAGAATATTATATGATCAGCAATACATCACTTAAGTCAGACAAAACTGAAATCATCCTCTTGGGCAACTATTAGACCCGTTGGTTACTTTTAACTTTGGGCCAGCAGATTATGCCATCCAATAGGCTCCTCACCCAATTTAGCTGGCTCAGTTCCTCAATCACTCCAATTGAACTCCTATTTTCTTCCAGGCCTGCCACAGGTCCTATTTGCCACTTGGAAGTATGTCTTTAGTCAAGCGGATGTACTAACACCATGATAAATAACCATCTCCTTGACAAAGTAGCCCAGCGCTTCTCCTCTCTTCATGAACAACACACATGTTTGACCAGTTGGGTTGTGATTGCAAACTCTATGCTTTTGTCCATCATTTGGTTCAAGTCACATGCAATTTACTTCTCAGCATCTTTCTTTACATCATTATATGCTCTAATACAAGGGTGGCTTTGGTCAGGCCAGAAAGCCCTTGTGCATATTGAAACTTTATATTTCCTAGGAATAGTGGAGGTATGGGGCTAACAAATTATGTAAAGTAATCCTTTCAAATAAATGGCATTTGGATTGCTCAGGTAACTAGTATATCTCTTTCAAACCTACACTGTGCCTGTGAATCAGAAATAAACCTTGCACGTGCTCTCTATCTAAGAAACATAAATCATCCAAAGTCGTTAACTAGGTATCTGGCATCTCACCCATCAGCTGCAGGTCCACATGGTACCCCTTCACATCTCAACAAGTTTTCTAGCCATGAGAAAAGCGGAATGATAGATCCACATAAGTGGACAAACTAACGAGTGAGGCCATCCAATAATAACCTACAAACAAGAAGTTCACGGACAAGTTGTTATATACAACATGGTATACCTGTAAGTCCAGGGGAACGTCCCCTGTGCATAGATCGGTCACTCTTCCCATTTCTGAGTAAAAGGGGCCAAAGAGGGCGGCTGTACCCCTTTTCATCCAAGGTGATCTCGCCCATGTGGTAGATGAACGCTGGGTAACAGCCCTCCCTATTTGGATAACTCCCCAGTACTGTAAAAACTTATTGTTTTGGGTTAAAATCAGCAAACAACCCCAATAAACTTATTACTGCACAAATTTGTTTCTTGTGCACTTTGTCCGCGTTATATAGTATATGATAATTTTGGTTGATAATATTATGACAACTATTATCCATATTTGAGTGGAATTCTTAGATCTCAGCCCAACGCTCAGCCAGTATTCCTTCTCAAAATACTTGAGATGTCTGATATAGGGATTCATTCCCTCGTTCTGTCTAACCTGATCTTCTCTGAGATTCCCTGGGTCAGTCTCTTTGTTCCAATACACAGTTGGCAGCAATCCCTGATTGTTTCTCCTTCTTCTCTAGATCCCCGCTCAGATCTTCACTCTTTTCCAAAAAGAGTCTCCCAATTATCACACACAGCAATAATATTCTTGAGAAGAAAAAACAAATGAAAGCTGATAAAGTTTACTTAAACTATATGCCGGATAAAGACTTCTTTTTTATAAGTGAATTCTAGGGAATTAATAGTGGGGATTCAGTCATCTAAACCTTGGTTGACACCTCTTCAATGAAACGGCAGCTGTTGCCATTGAAGCACCCTTCCTCGTCTCAGCAGCGATGGTCTTCCCCATCCTGGCTAGGATTCCATTATTGGACATCCTCAAGATCTCAAACGGAAAGAGTAGGAAAACGTGTCCCTAACATTTTCCTCTCAATACAAGCAAACCAGCCATAATTGGCTAGCGATCTGCTTAGGTTATGGGACTATTACCCATTATGGCAGGTCAATTAACTGACCAATTGATTCACTAGTTACAGGCGGCATCACTCGCCTTGTAACGCACTATTCAAACCCAATCAGTCAGTGATGAAACCTGACCGATCCCAATTGGTACACCTGATAGTTAATCACTATCAGATGCCCCTATTTCATCAGCCACTCCGCCCAATGAGATCTTAGGTATTCATCCGGATTGATTCCCAATGGATAAGACCAGATGAATATCCCAAAATCCCCTGAACGTAGTTCCTCAAAAACTCAGGCCAACTGATTTCTGATTCACTTCGCCTTAGGGAATTTTCCCCTAGCAATACCAGGTAATCTAGCAGGCTGGAATATGGGCAAAAATCCCAACAACTTTTTATCATAAACAGCATAATTAACTCTGGTAGAGACAACTTCCTGGAAAAACATCCCACCTTATGCTCTATTCCATCTTCACCTACTTGTACTAAGGCAGCCGCTATGGCGAAGTTGGAGGCATCAGTAGACACTATGAACTCTTTTTTGGGATCTACATGGCAAAGGACGGACGTGAACAACAGGGTGCACTTTAATTCGGTGAAAGCATCCTCCAAAATGGGGGACCATTGGAGCACCTTAGCTCCAATCACCTTATACAGAGGCTCCGCTCCTCAGAAATATTGGACGTGAATTACTTAAGGAATGTACACGTCCCCAAAAAACTCCTCAATTCCTCAAATGAACTTGGGCTGGCCACTCACAAATCGCCTTCTCCTTGTCTGTAGTTATCATATTTCCTTAGTCAAAAACCACGTTGTCCATAAAGGTGACATGAGACTTATAGAAATCACATTTGCTGATCTTTAGCGTAAGGTTGGTTGCCTTTAACCTCTCCACCACTTGCTGAAGGTGTACTTCATGGGACTCGTGATCAGGGGGAAATACAAGAATATCATTCATGTAGGCAACCGCGTATGCCCCTCATCAGGTCCCACAAAGTTGCATCAATATGGCATTGAAAGATAGCAGTGGCATAGTTAAGCCCAAAGGGAATAACCTAAAATTGGAAAATACCTTTTCTGGTACAGAATGCATTTAGCCACTCCTGGCCCTTCTTGATCTTGATCTGATTGAACGCATTCAAGCAATCCAGTTTGGAGAAGACTTTCGCCTTATCCACATAGCGTGAAATCTGTGAGTACAAGTGGATGGGATGTAAATCTGGTACAGTGACATTGTTTAGGTTCCCATAATCTACGCATGGGTGTAAAGTACCATCAGCTTTCTCCACAAAGAGAAGTGGGGAGCAATTGGGGAGGTACGCTGAAAAATTGCGCCTTTGGCTAACTGTCCCTTAACCCACTCATCTAATGCCGCTTCCTCCCATACGGTCAAAGGGTAAATTGAGGAAGATATATGCACCAGATCAACAGTGAGCTTAACTCGCAATCAAACTCTGAATTAGCAGGTAATACATTGGCTGAAGCTGCATCAAACGAATATTCTAGACCCTCCAAACAGGAAGGTAAAGGTATCTCCAAAGAGTTCTTCAGCAATGGAGCGAGACTGAGAGTGTGGATATTAGGCAAGTTGGGCAGATCGCCCTGGAAATTAGCCTCATACAATGGAACAACTACTATACGACCATTCTAAAATGTTAAGGACAGGGTATTGTCTTTCAATTTGGTCCTGACAGTAAACTTTCGCAATCACTTTACTCCCAAAATAATGAGTTGTAAGAGGTTTTGATTACTTGGAAACGGTCTAAAAAAAGATACTTGCCAACTTGATAATCCACTAACCCTAGAAACTTCAGGGTAAGAATACCTTGAGAAGCTCCTCCCCTAACCATACCACCTGGCACGTAACTAAGCTCAAGGAAGTCAGCTAGGTCTTGATCAATAAAATTCTCAGAGGCTCCTGTATCCACCAAATTAGTCATGCTGATTTTCCTTGAAGGGGATTAAATGGTAGCAATTAACAAAAAATATCTGAAGTGGTCTTTATTTATAGCAGACAGCGCCAATACTTAACCAAGAAAATCTTCTTCAGGCATAAGCATGCCCCAGGGTACGTTTGGCATCAAAAAATGGTGAGGGATAGTCGGCCACTCTTATTACTGTGGTCGCATATCCCACCATATCTTCAACAGTTGCATAAACGTCCTTATATTTAAAAAGTGCCTCCTTCTCCACCTCCTGGGTTCTGCAGATCATGGTAGTGCACAAACGCGGGTTATCTGGGTTATTTGTTATACTTAAATGGGCTCCATATCAGAGTCATAAGTTAAGATATCTGGATCAGATATATAAACGGAATCAAAGTTATAAAACGCGTTTTGGGCTGAAAATGACACCATACCCATTTCAATGATGGGTTGTGCACTGTTATACAAGGCCATCACCACCAGGACCTTTGTCAATGATCCCACCTGCACCATCCAAATGTGGTGTTGATGAAAAAAATAATTTTATATTATTAATTCTGTTAATTTCGGTGGAAAGTTGGGGAATCATGACTCTCGGGATGTGAAGCGTCTGTATCCACCAGGTATGGGCAAGGAGGGTGAGTACTTTCCAGTTGGAGGTATCAAGTATAATGCCAAGATGCTCCAACCATTGGCAAAATGAGAAAAAGGTGGTGAGCCCCACCGTGGCCATGACCAACAGCTGACGCACCCCATTTGCACTTTGTGAAAGTCCCACACAGAAAAGTTAGTGCATGTAAAGTAAAGTGGTTGGTCAACTAATGTAAGGATAGTGTCTATAAATCTCCTGTTCCCAGCAGGGTGGTGCACAGTGTACTACCCCTGACACCAGGGAACTAGTTGTCAGTAATAAGGTGAGTAAAGCCCCGCAGAGAGTGTTGGAGCTAAAGTAACTTAGGGCGTGAGTGGTTAACTAGATATAAAAGAACAGAAACCGGACAAACAACAAGGCTGAGGTGGACCCCAAAGTGGAGTCCATGCCCAAGAGGTGCTCTGGGCTGGAGTGCAAAGGTGGCCCGGTCTGGAGGGGACCAGGACGGCCCAGCGGTGCACCAGAGGAAAGAGTTACATTTGTGCAAATCCAATGGCTAATATTGTGTGAGACCTCCTCAAAGAGGCCTGCGCACAGGTTCACCCAATTATCTAATTTTATTTGGGGAAGGCTGATCATGAGACGGACACTTCTGATATATAATAATAATCAAGCACTAGTATACGCTAGAGGCACCCCAGAGAAGCTAATGCTGTCTCCTGTTGCCAGCGTGAACGCCACTTAAAGGAAGAGGGGTATTGTGAGTAGAGGCTTGCACCACTATTGAGCACGTATGAAGTAAAGGGTTTGAAGTGATGACCATATTGGGAACCAGGATGAGACCAACTGTTGTTGACGGGATGTTAGATATCCAAGCAACTATTCTTAAAAGTGGTCCATAAGGTGCGTCTAGAATCGGCGTACAGCTTCCTGAAGGGTGGAAGTATAGTCTGAAATGGCATCCAGGACAACTGTGTGGATGGTCCACATAGCTATTGCCACCACTAAGGCTCGAAGGGACGGTCATATAGGTGAATTCAAGGACAAGAAGATGGTCTTAGATATGATAAAGGTCTGTGTTTGATCCTGGCAAAAGTGAAGCTGAACCCCACGCCAGATCGCTTTTGAAGGTGGTCACTCTTCTAGGTGGTGGACCAAAGTCACATATTAGTCACACATAACTCATGAGGAGTGTGATGCGTTGGATCACTCTGCTTTACAGCATACCCATTTCAAGCAGCGCCACACATGGGAACGAAAGTAAACTGCAAAAGAGGGTGATGGTTGTACTTCCAGATGTCTTTCTGGGTTTCTAGGGAGTATGGGATGTCCAACATGTCCAGATATTCCACTCTGGCCATGGTAGGGGACCTCCTGGGTATCAATTTGTTCAGAATGGCTTGTCCTTGTACTTCCTGCTTGAATTGTGGAGTAGGAAGACCCCTCTGCGAGGTATAACCGCTGATACTGATTATCCATTCTGAACTCCTCATATTAAGTAAAATTCTTTTAAAATGGGCAGTGGTCCCATGCGGGCCTGCTACAGATGGGTGAGTTGCCATATATGTAAGAAGAGAGTTAGGGTTAGTGGGGTTGTGAGGCCAAGGGCGCGGGCAAAGTTGGATCAAGCTGCGCATGACCAGTGTTGGGTTGGAGTGTGGGGTTGGTGACTGAAGCGATCCAGGTGCCAAGTATTTTGGCGGCATGGGCCTCGAAGTTGAGCAGACCCATACCACCACTATGACGAGGGCCAAACATGACATCCAGGCGCACTAGCAGTGTTTATCCTAGCCAAAGCCACCCTTGTAGGAGGTCGTATAAGAATTGGTAGATAGAGGGGGAAAAGTAGATAGCATGGGCCACAAACCAGACTTTGGATAGGAGCATAGAGTTGGCAAGAACAATTCACCCTGAGAGGGAGGCTATGTGTTTTGTGACATTGTCCTGGATATGGTGCTCCATAAACCAATGAGGTGTACCCTCCCGCCTCCAGCAACACATCCAGTTGGCACACTGGACCAGCAGTGGGCCTTGGCATGAATGGGAGTACAAGCGGGGTGATATGGGGTGGGTGGGGCAAGTGAATTTGTGAGCTAGCTGCTGAAACAGGGAGGTAAGGGGTGCTGGTGACCAACGTGCATATATCAACCAAGGAGAATATTTTAGTTTTTGGAGGTTTTTAGTGCGGCGTTACTTACCCTGAAAGAATACTGAATAGTAGCCTCAAGCGCGCGTGCATCTTGGTTGTTAGACACCCCAACCACACAATCATCAGCAGATGCCAACATCTTAACCGGTGCTTGGCCTTTCACATGGACACCATTAAGGCGGACATTCACATTGCGTAAAAGTGGGTCAAGGCTGAAGTTATACAAGAGTGGGCTCAAAGGGTCCCCTTGGTGGAGGCCTCTTTGAGGGAGAACCATGTCAGTGAGGAAGCCAGGGCCACACACAGACATTGTGGAGGATTTCATAAGCAACATCACCCAATTAGTGAACTGATGGGGAAGGGGGAACTTGTGGAAGCAGACTCTGAGGTAATCCCTATTTGACTCTATCATAATCCTTCTGCTGGTCTAAAAAAACAAGTGCCCCAGTAGCCAGGATTGGCAGACGTTGGATACAGTGTGTATATTGTCCCATATAGACCACTTGGGAATGAAACCAAATTGCTCAGAGGAAATGAGATCAGAGGCTACTTTCCAAGGTGATTAGCCATAATTTTAGTAGATAACTTAGTATCTGTATTAGTAAGTGAAATGGGGCGCCAGTTGGCCAAGTCCAGCTTAAATCTTTTTTATACAGTGTTATTTTGAAAGCCTCTGTCCCAGGAAGGAGACGCGCTTCTAACAAACACTAGTTTATTGAGGCAAGCAACAAAGATGAGAAATAATTAAAATATTTCTTATAGAACTCATATGGAATCCCATCTGGACCTGTTCATTTACTGTGCAGTGCACCGCAAATGCCATACCAGAGTTCTTCCCAAGAAATTAAATTCATCAAGTCTGGATAATGGGAAACGGTGTGGATATGTGTGCTTTTAAGAAATTTTTCAACTTTGGCCAGTTCAACTGGATCAGATGGATACAATTCAGAGTAATATTTTCAAACTTCAATTGCCACATTGGCTGGAGTATCTGCAACGGAGTGGTCCAGCTGCTGCACCTGCGTGAAGCCAAACTATGTCACAGTGTGAAGAATATTTAGAAAAAATAGGCGGAGCATGTGTCACCTGACATTATATTTTTCACCTTATACTAAACACAAATGCGATGCATGTGTTGTCTTACCAGTGTGTTGAGACGAGAAGACACTTTTGCCCATTTATGACCCCAAGCTGGGCTGTAGCCTTCAGCTGGGACATTATACTTCAGGTGGTCCACTTCTGCAAGCGTGCACTTAATGACTGCTGATGCAGCCTGAGAGCAACACAATAAGAGGTGTGGCAAAACTGTGGGGTTTTCACTGGTGCACAGGTTTGCTTAACTACTGACTCTGGAAATAAACACAAACTCGCTAATTGTATGAAGACAATTAGCTTAGTCAAGTTCAGATAAATGGGTAGATTTGGCCCTACTCTGGCAGATAATATAAGTGACTTCAACCTCACCCTGGCAAGATATAATTATTTAAGTGACTTTGGCCTCACTCTGGCGTTTACACTTAGACAAAGACTCTCTTCACAAGAAACAGATAAACTACAAGATATAATAAATATATAATATAGGTCTAAGGTTTATCTCAGTCTAAGGTGTTTATTAATACTAAAATAAAGCAATATATATAGATGGAAGTATGGGAGGACATGTGTTAGGGGTAAATTGTGGTAACCACGATGGTCTCAGCACGCCTAGCCAACAAAAAAGAGATATTGGTTAAATTTTGGGAAATATTCCAGCTGATATTCATGAGGAATAGCGTATTTAAATCGCCATTTGTATCAGCCCACATGTTGGCTACCAAACCCAATGATTTCCCATGAGTAATTGCCCATTTCAAGCCAATTTACTCATCTCCAAATTGTTGGTAACAATCCCTGACAAAATTGTAACTGTAATTATCATTGGATATGATCCTATGATAATTACAATTAACCGTTCAATCAATTATTATCACCTACTAGATGACATAATTAAATTGTCATCCATAAGCTTAATCAATAAGCTAAATTAAAATATGTGAACCATTAATTGTAATAAATTGAAGCTTAATTAATCCCAAGCTGGATAATGTGATCATATGAAAATTCCCACAAGGTGGCATGCTTGGTGGATGGTGTTTTCTTTGAAGGTTGACCAGGTAGTAAGTGGGTCCACACAGAACGGTGTGGCGAACTCTGGTGCTGAAGTTTTGGTGTCCACCCATGAGGAAAACCTGGGCAACGTGATCTCAGCTGGAAGAAGTTTGCACTACTTTGGCGCTAGTGAACCTGGATGTGATAAAGAGAAGGAAATCAGCAACAACCTGTGGTTTGAGAAATTGATTTTTGTCATCATAAAGTGTGCAATCTGAGGCTGAAAGTTCAATGGGGCAAAAATAAGGTCAATGCAGTACATAGACCTCAGCTGACTGTTGTGCACATGGGGATGGGACATGTTGGGGAGCAGCAGTGCATGTTTAGGTATGGTATCAAACAGTCCCTAAGTGGCTTTTAGAACACAAAGTTCTACGTGCCCCTGTGAGGGGGCAGGCGCAGAAGACCATCAGTGGGTGGCTGGGTTGGCCCAGCAGTTCATGTCGCCTACCACAAATGGGTCAGGAGGAAGTGGGATGGAAGTAATGGCTGAGAGGAATTCCTGTCGAGTCCATGCATAGGTCATGCATAAATATTAACAATAGCGTGCACTTCATCATCCCATAAAAAGGACACTACAAGCACATTTCCATCAAGGTACAAATTTTTATAAATAAATTTAAAATTATGGGTCACATGTATAAGCACCCCACAGTGCGGTGACCAAAAAGAAAGGGAGGAGAGGATCATGGCTGCCCAAGTTTCCTTGGCATCATTTGGACAGTGGGTTTCCTAAATGGCCAGGATGTCCTCAGGTATATTATTTTTAAAAAACTCTCAGTTTCCTAAACTGTGATGGCGAGGCCTTAAGTCCAGCGATGTTCAACCTCCCTATTGTGAAGGCTCCCCCATTTCACCTTAGGTGCTAATGGAAGGGCCCCCTTCCACTCAATAACATATTTGAGCGAATCTAGAATTAAAAGAAATAAACAACTCTGGAAAACTGACAAACAACAATCCACTAATGTCCTCAGCCAGACTGCCCGCTGCTCCAAAATGGGGCAGTGGTGAAACCCCCCTAGCATCTTCCGCCCAGTAGGGAAACACTTCTGAATCAGATCAACCAGCACCCCAATTCCTCAGGTCAATACATTCCCCCCAAGGATCTCGCCCTCCACCTCGCACGTTCTCAAATGGTGCCTCATAGCCCCATTGTGCTCCCCCAAAGCAAGATGCAATTTGGCCTCTGGGTCAAATATGGCAACTTGTTCCCCTACAATGACAAACAAATAATCGAATTAGCCCAGGCGCTTATGCAGCCTGCAGGCTTTATCAACTTCCACCCCTACAAGGAGTACTTTGACCTCAGCTTCACTTGCAAAGCTAATACTACAATCGCAGCCAACATCACCCTGGTGTTCCAGGAAACCCCATCCCAACCACTTGTACCTGGTTGCCTGATGACACCACTCTTGTGGTTCAATTTTCAGGCCTCCTCACCCACCTCCAACCAGGAACTTTATACAACGAAATAATAGCTGGGTTGTCAGTATATGGCGCTAACCCCATTTTACAATTTGTGGTTCCCAACGGAGCCAACTGACTAGCAGGCCCTTGCGCCTTCGCAACCATATGCCCAATTTAAAATGAAGTTGCCATTTGATTCCCTCTCGCACCCTTGTCCCCTCTGCCCCTGACCACCCTTTCTGGGCCAGAGTAGATAAGGGGCACACGATTTGTACCATTTGTTCTGACCTGGACCACTCAAATTGGTGCTGCCCCACCATAGCCCAAGATGGAGCCCACGTGCTCGACTCCCCCAAAATGCTCCCATAGCTGACATCAAACCCTTTTTTGAATAAGCACAATCCTCCCTCCCCCTCCACTCAAAATGGTAGATGCAACCTCCACAGATTCAACCAATAAGGAACCAGAATGACAAACCACCACTCCTACTCCAACTAATCAGGAGCCAGCATGGACCCCAGTAAATCCAAAAAAAAACCACCCAGCCACCCAATCCAGCCCACCCATATGCTGATCGACCTATTGTCTTCAACCAAAATCCCTGGGATTATTTGGAGTAAGTCAATGATTTGGGAAATCCCATCCCTGATTCAGTTGAGGCCCTAGGCCTCAAAATATACCTAAACGCAGATATGCAGCTCAATTTCCAACTTGCCGCTATGCTCTACGCTCAGATGTGGATGAATTCTGAAGTGGCCACCAACTCACCAAAGAAGCTATTGCCTCTCCTGATTGTCGCCCCCTCCAAAAGACCATAGCAAAATCAGTCACAGTCTTGGCCAAGGAGGTACCCACACCTATCCATCCTCCCATGAAACAAATTCAAAAAAAATCCTCCAATTCTAATAAGTTGCCCACAAGGCAGTACAAAAAGTTGCAATGGTCGCAAAGTTTGGCCCCAAAACCCGCATTACCAGCAACAACATCACCAACTTTACCATGCTACCCAAAGTTTGCCTTGAGGCTGAAAAAGCCCTTTCTGAATATATCACAACCCTCCTCATAGCAAAATTTGAGCTTCCTGAGCCACTTTGCTACCTCAACCCCCATTTTTGATGATGCACCCATGCCTGTGCTCTCAGCGCTCTGCCGTACACTGTCCAATACAGAGGAGGAAGATGAGCCTCCTGATTTTTGACTCACCCCCCACCATGGATGCATAGCAGTTTACCACATCTGACCTGGTTGGTTAGTTTTAGTTTTAGTTTTTACTTTTATTTTGATTTGGTTTGAGTGATCCGTTCATATCTTTCTGTTTGTTTAAATTCTAGCGTAGTTTTTTTGCTCCTTGGAGCTCAGTAATGTCTATTCCCTGGTCAGCTTGTCTTGGTTAATTAAAAATGGAAGGGCCCCTTGCCCTTCAATCGCCTCTTTTTCAGCAAGTTTCTCCTTGGCAGCTCGTGTGCACTGTGCTATGTGGTAATTGTCCGTATATGTTACTTTTTCTGAGGTTTTATCGTTGGGGTTTTATTTTGACAATTTTGTCAGTTTTTTATGACTTATCAAATTGTTGTGCTCCTGCGGTGCACCAAATTGGGTCGGTTCAAACTCAGGGGATGGTTGGAATGGGTGAATCAGTTTCAATTGGTGCTTGGTAATTTTGCTTGAGCAAATCTGACTCACCTATATGGTCTGCAGGTTATTGGCCCAATATGATTAGTGAGCTGATTCTTGAACCACTTCAGCAGCAAATGACTTGATGTCATCCTGGGTTTTGGCAGGCAGATCACAGATGTGGCCATGGCCACTTCCTTGGACGCTGCTCTTCGGGCCTGTTTGGCCTTCTTGCACTCCTGTGGGGACACAGGTTTGACCTGGATATAACACCCCTGCGCGCCCCATGGGAAGGCGGTGTTGGTGTCATTAGCTGTTTCATAATGGGAGTCTGCACTGCCCATTTCATTGAGGAGGGTCTCATTTTGCGTGATGCCCTCTCTGGAAAGGCATGTGTGAGCCTTGTGGCCAAAACTACAACAAAAGGAGCAGATAGGGGGCGCGCTATCCATTGTGACAAGGAATGGGTGGGATTCCTTCCTGTCAACATTCACAACTGCAGTGTGGGGAATTTGTGTCAAGTCTTCTATGATGACCGTGGATGGGGTGATAACTGCAATTGCTTTGCCCATGCACAGGTCTGGCATAAGCGTAAAGCATTGCATCTCAAAGGAGTGAAGTTCCCCATAGCTCTTAAGCCCAGCCATAAGTGGTGCTCCAGCACTGTGCGCTTTATTGTTGTGGGGAGGAAGTTGAAAGTTACAAGAATTTGGTTTTATTTGGTCCATTGAGTGCAATTTGAACACCCGTTGACCATCTAGGAGGTCTACCATCGCACGCACCTGTGCAGCTTTTTCTTCTGCTTTGTTAGTTTTGAACCCAAGATCCAACCAACCGCAGGTCATGGAGTGAGGTGCAACATATACTGCATTCAGAAAATGGATGTGCACATCTTTACAGAACTTTTCCCAAAGCGCCATTTGATTAATATTTAGGAAAACTAGAACCTTGCGCTCCATTGATGACATGGGCTGGGAATGCAGAGTTTTGATGAATGGTTGCATTTCGCTTGCCAGGCTAAAATCTCTGAGGAATTACTAACCGCCAGTTTTTTTTATTTTTATCAAGGCTGATGGTGTTGCTGGGGCGTTTACAAACTTTGGATGGTGCGGAGCCCAATCCTATGCCCTTTACTTTGCTAGCCCAACTGCTACCCAACATTGGGTGCACATTGATTCCTAAAAGAAGTCATAAAACTTACCTAGTCTTGAATTGAATTTGTTGCAATTAGTTATTACAATGATAGAGAAAATTTTAGGCTCGCCTAAGACAACATAAAGAAAATTTTAATTAACAAAGGGTTTTTATATAAAGGAAGTTGACCAACAAAAGAGGTTGGTCTCAAGTAAAAAAATAAGGAAATTTGAGAGAATAATTGATCAATGTAATTGTTGCTAAGCCCAGGTGCACCAATAAGTGCATGCTTCCATCGGGCAGTGTACTATAGCTTGTATTCAACCAAGCTCAGTTTATTGATTTTAGGTAAGGCCAATCCAAGCTGGAAATTTTGAAAACCGAATGGGTTTTGAGACCCCTGTTGTAATTTAGGCGGTATTCAATAAATATGCCAGCGGATTTTTGCACAGAGTTAATCCACTGAGCAATAGGGACCAATGATATGATGATCGCTGGCCTTGAAACAAACATAATAACTTTAAATAAATACGGAGCACTTGCTCCCACAACCTCTTTTATTAAATGTATTTAATACCGCGGAGTCTTCTTTTTCCACTTTACTATATACTTCTTAACAACAACCCTTCTTGATAATCTTGTCTCGCCTATATTATAGCGACTTCAAATGCTAAGACTCATATGGCCTTCTCTTTCTGCTAAGCATCACTTTTCAAAAAATCAATTCAGCCTTGAAATTTAGCACCACTAAAGAGATTTACGAAAACTATTAGCAAGTATGGCGGGAAACCCCGCAAAAGAACTCGCGGGCTCGGCCAAACGAGCAGCATCACCCTCAAATGAAGCAACCCCCAGTAACCCACCTCAGGGTTAACCAGAAT